>JAXDDW010000046.1:690000-700000 GCA_034670385.1 Hoplostethus mediterraneus
ACCTCTGACCTCCTTACTGGTGGTTGCTGGTAATGTTGCTGATCTGGGAGCGGAGGTCAGTAGAGTCTCTGGATCAGAGTCAGACAAAACACTAAGATGTAACATACTGTAAATGCAAGTCAAGCATGGACTGTGTGTGTGTGTGTGTGTGTGTGTGTGTGTGTGTGTGAGTGTGTGTGTGTGTGTGTGTGTGTGTGTGTGTGTGTGTGTGTGTGTGTGTGTGTGTGTGTGTGTGTGTGTGTGTGTGTGTGTGTGAGTGTGTGTGTGAGTGTGTGTGTGTGTGTGTGTGTGTGTGTGTGTGTGTGTGTGTGTGTATGTGTGTGTGTGTGTGTGTGTGTGTGTGTGTGTGGCAGGATTAGAACAAATGAGGCTAAGAACAGATTGGAAAAGAAAAGAGAAAATAAGAAGAAAATCGGTTTACAAATCCATTAATTCACAATTAATGACGATAATGAGTTTTAACCTGCAACGCCTCAGAACCTGATCCTGATCCTGATCCTGATCCTGGAGCAGTCAGTCAGAACCAAGAGTCCATAACACCTTCAGACATTCACATCACTTAGCACAGACTCAATACAAGCTGTCAGTTAGGATTCTATTTTCTTTATTTTATAGACTTAAATCAAGTTTGAATGAATGAATACATCGATGATATGTACGATTTGTGTGTTTACTTTGTCACAAGTTTACTATGTGAGGCTGCGTTCACAGCCAGCATGTTCTGGTGGGTTTATCAACCTCTCTAGCTGGTTGGTCAACATTCACCAGATAACCGACGAGACGCCTGAACGCGTCTCAGTCCTCTAACAAGATGAAACTTTATTGATCCTGTGGAGAAATTGTGTTGTTGCAGCAGGAAATAGTAACAGAATAGAATAGAATAGAAACGTCTGGTAGAAATATATACAGTTTATAAGTAAAATAACAATCAAGATTAAATAAAGTAATTAGGTCCAGTACTGATGTGCGTACGGAGAGCGGTGTCCTCCCTGAGGTCAAACAGTTGGTTTCTGGGTAATGAAGCGAAGGTCTGACAGCCGTCGTCTGCTCCACATGCCGTCATCTTACCGGGAGTTTCCTCCTCATGGGGGTCGAACCCCCGTCACCTCGGACTCCGAGCATCAGACCGGTTTGTAGTCCATCTGTGTTCATGTTGTTCTGGTGGTTCATCTAGAAATGACTCTGCTGTCTTCACTGGTCTGGTTCAGCTGAACGACCGCCATGTTTTAAAAGGCAGAAAACCTTCTGTGTGCACCAACAGTGACAGAAAGGATCAGGGGGAGGAGCCAGGGTCAGGGGGAGGGGCCATGGTCAGGGGGAGGAGCCATGATCAGGGGGAGGAGCCACGACTACCTGAACCTGACCACTGACCACTGACCTTACCTCGACCTTGACCAAAGTTGTTTGACTTCATCGTTAGCTAACCTTTTCACAAACACGTTCATGTTGTTTCCCATAATCCTTCATGGTGGAGGATCGTGATCATCAGAGTTTCTGCTCATTTCAAGATGTGAGACTGTTGGACATCAGAGATACAGATAGATATATATCTATATACAGTATATATATCTATAGATATATAGATTATAGATAGATATATAGATTATAGATAGATAGATATATAGATAGATTATAGATATATACAGTATATATATCTATATAGATTATAGATAGATAGATATATAGATATATAGATTATATATAGATAGATAGATAGATAGATAGATAGATAGATAGATAGATTATAGATATATATATATATATAGATAGATTATAGATAGATAGATAGATAGATAGATAGATAGAGATAGATTATAGATATATACAGTATATATATCTATATAGATTATAGATAGATAGATATATAGATATATAGATTATATATACATATATACATAGATATATATAGATATATAGATTATATAGATATATACAGTGGTGGCCAAAATTATTAGAACACCTGACACATCTGAAAATATTGACCTTTTCTTGCCTCCAAAACATGATTTCATTTCATAATGTTCATGAAACATGCAGATGGTTGCTCTGAGCACAACAAATATCAGATGAAGTGAGTCCTACTGTTTTTATCCACTTTTAACTTTAATATTTGGTATGTCACCTTTTGCAGCAATTCAACAGAATCACACAGCTGTGTCCTAAGACTCTTGATCACCATCAATTTAACCACCATCACACCTGACAATGATTACACAAGTAATTTGGCTTCTTCTGTGAAGGAACATGATTGTGTGACATTGACAGTGAAATCGGCCTAGCTTGTTTTTTGTAAGGAAAATGAGGTAAATCTCCTTATGATGCTCTATTCTGGTTTATAGAGCATCATGATGACTTTGTATATATTTCATTCGTTTTATGGGTATTTTAATGGCCAATTGAACAAAAACAACTGAAACCTGCCAAGTGTTCTAATAATTTTGGCCACCACTGTATATATAGATTATATATAGATAGATATATCTATATAATCTATATCGATATATATCGATATAGATTATATAGATATATAGATTATAGATAGATAGATATATAGATATATAGATTATAGATAGATAGATAGATAGATAGATAGATAGATAGATATATAGATATATAGATATATAGATTATATATAGATAGATATATAGATATAATCTATATCGATATATATCGATATAGATTATATCGATATATAGATTATAGATAGATAGATATATAGATATATAGATTATAGATAGATAGATAGATAGATAGATAGATAGATATATAGATTATAGATAGATAGATAGATAAATCGATAGATTATAGATATATATATATATAGATAGATTATAGATAGATAGATAGATAGATAGATAGATAGATAGATTAATTCCAGAATAAGACACTGATACCTGCTGGTTAGCATCATACTGGAGAACATCACAGTACTGCTGGATACACAGGTCTGCCTGTCTGTCTGTCTGTCTGTCTGTCTATCTGCCTGTCTGTCTGCCTGTCTGTCTGCCTGCCTGTCTATCTGTCTATCTGCCTGTCTGTCTGCCTGACTGTCTGTCTGCTTGCCTGTCTGTCTCTGTACAGGATCAGTGTTGCCTTCAAGGTCTGCAAAACAAGGATTGTCAGTAACACCCAAATTAAGCAAATTGCAGCTTCCTGTGGCATCAGAACGAGGAAGCGATCATCCGTCCTGCGATCAGACAACAAAGAGCTCCTCCTTCATTCGCTGCTTATCTCATTGTTGAGCCTCCAATCCAAGTTAACAGGGATTATCTCTGGAAAGGCATTAGGATAACCTCAGCTGGGAGTGAGTTAATCTAGCAGCACGGTAATGAGTCTTGTAGTGGATTGCTTAAATTAAAAGCACATATCAACAGTCATGAGGAGCGGGCCGGGCCAGCCTCGATACTCAACGCTGCATCAGGATGCATTAAGTGATTTGAGGCTCGGCCGCCATGTAATCATGTAATGTGAAAAACAATAAAATTAACGGTTATCAGGAAATTAAGGGAGGAAGAGGGGGCTTGTCTCTCTGCTTGTCTCTCTGCTTGTCTCTCTGCTTGTCTCTCTGCTTGTCTCTCTGACTGTCTCTCTGCTTGTCTCTCTGGTTGTCTCTCTGCTTGTCTCTCTGCTTGTCTCTCTGACTGTCTCTCTGCTTGTCTCTCTGACTGTCTCTCTGACTGTCTCTCTGCTTGTCTCTCTGCTTGTCTCTCTGCTTGTCTCTCTGCTTGTCTCTCTGCTTGTCTCTCTGACTGTCTCTCTGCTTGTCTCTCTGACTGTCTCTCTGCTTGTCTCTCTGACTGTCTCTCTGCTTGTCTCTCTGCTTGTCTCTCTGCTTGTCTCTCTGACTGTCTCTCTGCTTGTCTCTCTGCTTGTCTCTCTGACTGTCTCTCTGCTTGTCTCTCTGGTTGTCTCTCTGCTTGTCTCTCTGACTGTCTCTCTGCTTGTCTCTCTGGTTGTCTCTCTGCTTGTCTCTCTGCTTGTCTCTCTGACTGTCTCTCTGCTTGTCTCTCTGCTTGTCTCTCTGACTGTCTCTCTGCTTGTCTCTCTGCTTGTCTCTCTGACTGTCTCTCTGCTTGTCTCTCTGGTTGTCTCTCTGCTTGTCTCTCTGACTGTCTCTCTGCTTGTCTCTCTGCTTGTCTCTCTGACTGTCTCTCTGACTGTCTCTCTGCTTGTCTCTCTGACTGTCTCTCTGACTGTCTCTCTGACTGTCTCTCTGACTGTCTCTCTGGTTGTCTCTCTGACTGTCTCTCTGCTTGTCTCTCTGGTTGTCTCTCTGACTGTCTCTCTGCTTGTCTCTCTGACTGTCTCTCTGACTGTCTCTCTGGTTGTCTCTCTGCTTGTCTCTCTGACTGTCTCTCTGGTATCCCAGCATCCCACCAGTCTTCTCAGTCTCCGCCCCACTTCATGAACCAGACTGATAAGGTCTCTGACCTCTGACCTCTGATGAAATGTGGACTTAGAGGAAAATACAAGACATTAACTCCTAATTACATCATGTGTGATAAGATGACATGAAAACTATGAGAATAGACCTAAAAATGAAATATCTGCAGTATGAAATAAGTGGAAAATATGAAGACACAGATATGTGAAGTCTCATGTGCATGAAGTGAAAAACGTGTGTCATGTTCACAAACGGCTCATCATATCAAATATCTTCAATTTACAGTTTATGTTAGATGAAGAGTTCAGAGTTTAATGATCAGACCAAACCGAAGACCCGAGCGGCTCATCTGGCGTGGCAGATGGTTCGCCATCAGACGACTCCGGGCGAAACAGACAGATTGACATGTTAAAGCATTTGGCAGTTTATATCTTTTCCTCTTCCATTACACATTCTTGCTTTTTAAAATGTTTAATGTCCACACAGCAGATGTCGGCGGCTGAAGGACAACAAGGTTCTGCTGGTGTTTCTGTCTCAGGCTCCATTTACAGCTGCAGCCTCACATCCATTCACATCCAGTCACACCGTCTCACGCAAAACATTATATTACACATTATATTCTGTCATCGCGTTAATCTGCTGGTGACGTCCACTGGGTGGTAAAAACTACTAGAAAATACTGTTCACCAGCTTTCAGATAGAAATACTACTAGAAAATACTAGAAAATACTAGAAAATACTAGAAAATACTGCTAACATGCAACCAAGAGTCTGACATCTCTTCTCAGACAGTCCGCCTGGGACACTTGGAGGCTCTATGGGATGATTCCAGGACCGAGTCCAGGACCGAGTCCAGGACCGAGTCCAGGACCGAGTCCAGGACCGAGTCCAGGACTGATTCCACCTCTCACCTGTGTGTTATGTCTCTTGCTTCATGCATTTCATCCTTGACCGGTGAATCTTCAGGCCCCTGGGTTTCTCAAAGATCTTCTCCCAGACGTTTGCTCATATGTGTTTGATCTTTCAGACCAAGCAGTAAATACACTATTACAACAGCGGAGTTCATATCTACAGGATAACGCTTTAATCTTCAACATCTACTAAACTTTCACTTTTGCACCCTATGTAGCCTCGTTTTAGCTTAGATGCTATAAAGCATTTAGACATCTTTTAAACGGATAATCAATAAAAGTGTTGCATCATCAGCCTTGGGTCTGGCCAATCAGGATGCTCTCCCCTCCCAGTTTCCCTTTTGGCTGTTTCCTGTTTATCCACTTGAACACCCTGAGCTGTTCCAAGGTGAGAGCTGTCATGACCGGTAGCACAACCAGGTCCTGAACACATCACGGAGGTCTTCTGCACTGGGATCAGCGTGAGCAGAACATTAGCTTCATCACTGCTCTGGACCGGCAGACCAGGACAGACCTGGACAGACCTGGACAGACCTGACAGGCCTAGACAGACCTGACAGACCTGACAGACCTGACCAGACCTGACAGACCAGGACAGACCAGGACGGACCTGACAGACCTGGACAGACCAGGACAGACCTGGACAGACCTGACAGGCCTAGACAGACCTGACAGACCTGACAGACCTGACCAGACCTGGACAGACCAGGACAGACCTGAACAGACCTGACCAGACCTGACAGACCAGGACAGACCAGGACGGACCTGACAGACCTGGACAGACCAGGACAGACCTGGACAGACCTGACAGGCCTAGACAGACCTGACAGACCTGACAGACCTGACCAGACCTGGACAGACCAGGACAGACCTGAACAGACCTGACAGACCTGACGGACCAGGACACCTGAAACTCTGTTGGGAAAATTGAGGCAAAGCAATAGTGAAAACCTGAACCTCCAGCTGAGGGAGCTGATTAAAACATGGTGCTCAGTAAACCCCCCCCCCCCCCCCCCCCCCCCAGGATTAGCCGTAGTTTGGAGTTCTTTCATTTTTCAATCTATTTTAAACAACAATGCCTTCAGATTAGCCAGCGGAGTCGGAGCGCATCAAATAAAGAAAATTGCATTAAATGATCCCATTAACATTATGATGTCGGCTCCTCTGACGTTACGTAATGGAACAAAGTGGTATTACTCACTTATCCCCTTCGCTCCTCATCTAGCAAGGAGCCATGCTAGTGAATGGAAATTGGATTGGCCCGTTATAATGCAGTCGCTCCAAAATGAAACACTGCAGGAGAACCCGAACCCTCACCGCCAGCCTCTCCGGCTTATTGAGGCCAGGATGTCACTTTACTCACCAAGCAGAAAACATGTTTTTACCCAGAAAGCCTTGCAGGTAAGTCTCCTTGTCTTGGTAGCCTGGGAGGGCCCCGTGGGACCTGAACCCCTAACCCTGGCGGTGTGAGAGCCTGGAGCTACAGGACCACAGCCGTTATGAAGTCGGTTCATGAACATGTTGTCATCTCACGTTGATACCAGGTACAAGATGACACCAGAACTCAGGAGCCACAGTCATCATCATCATCATCATCATCATCATCATCATCATCATCATCATGTACCAGGACTGAGAACCAATTGGCTGTTAGGGTAGACTAACTAACTAGTCATTACCCATAGTTCCTTTAGCGTCCGTCTGGTATCGACACCGGTCGGGTCTATCACTAAAACATCTTATTTGGTCCATGATGGCTCTGACCCTTGACCTCCTTACTACTGGTGTTAATGCTGATCCAGGAGCTGCTTCTGCTGAGTCTCTCTGGAGGAGCACTGAGCCGCTGATCGCTGGATCAACTTGTTCATCCGATCGTCTGATGACAAACAACCAAACATGTCAATATCTTTTCATGATGTAGCTATAAGAGATCAGCGGTGCAGTACAGTGGGATCCAGCTGACCGACCATGTGACTCTGAGCTACGAGTCATATATGTGATGTATCTGGGCCATGTGATTCTATAAGGAGGATTATTAGGGAATCATTTGAAGGATTTCTGGGGATCTAATTCAGGGTAAGAATGTTAGAATCATAATTAATAGAAGATTCCACTTTCATCTTCTCCGTGGATTAGAAGATGCAGCTTGGACATCTGGACTGAGCTACCTTATTTCCTCTGTGTTATTAGGCTGCATCTTATCATCTTAGAGAGGCTGACGGTCGGCATGGCGACCAGCAGGAAGATCCTATGGGAGGTTTATGCATCGTCACGTTAAAGAAACTCTTTTCTTCCTCTTCATGATTCTGTTGTAATGTTTGTGGTTTCTCTGACAGCAGAATACCTACAATGTAAATGTGAACTGTTATTCTTAGTATTTGTGGATTATAACAATATTCAGAAAGGCAATTATTCCTCCACCATCAAACCGAACGGTGAACTCAGAGATTGGACTCTACATTTCTCAGATTAACTCTGAAGCACAAAGATATTCACATCCTGCTCTGTAATTGGGGTCATGATAACATTTACAATGGCATTACTGCCTCTGAAAACGCCCCAAAACCAATAAATCAAAGTGAAAGACAGTGTTTCATCCAACCCAGCTGACACTATTCTATTTCGGGGAGGAAAAAACAGGAAAAAAGAAACGATGATTAATCTTATTGGATTATTTACATTGCCCTCAACATGATTGAGCTGTAGAAATGAAATTAAAATGTGTGTTCAATGGGATTTTCCAGGAAAGCCCTGTTACGCTGGCTGAAAAGCCACTACGGTAATAAGGAATGACTAATTCTCCCAAAGTCGATTAAATGCCATCTCATCCCCATGGACTGTCCTCATGAAAATACTGACTGGTCCGAGGTCATGTGTATTGAGAACAACAAATAAGATGTGGATTAGACAACTGGTACATTAAAGGGAGATTAAGAGGGTTTGTTCTTATTATCCAGGGTGTACTTGTTCTGAGGGCTTAGCTCTCGCTGTTTAGCATGGAAACAAGCCATTAGAGCAGAAATGACCAAATAACACAACAATGGCGGGTCGACCCACTGACATGTACAGTGACTGTGGAAGAAAATACTATGTACCCATGTAATACTGCATATCATGTGTTGGACTGCTGAGATACTGACATACTGCCTCTTTCATCTCTGTGCTCTCTGGGCCCATTGTGACATCACAATAGTTTACTTCCTGCCTGTCAGGTAGCTGGGCATCCTTCCACCGGCTGGCCGGCCTGAACCTGTTACAGCCGGTCAGGTCGTGAAGGGTCACTGAGCTGGACCCTGACAGGTTCCACCTCTTCTCCCCTCACTGAACATAATGAAGACTTCCCATGATCATGCTTTCATATTAAAGACACCAAGAGAAACTGTCTGAGAGGAGAATTTATTCAACAGTGACATTTTCAGGAATGAAGAAGAGATTTCCAGGTCTCTAATCGGTTCCATGTGTTTTGAATGTGTGAACTACCTCTGAGACTTTCAGTTCAAGAAACAGACAAACACCAAAACCAGAGTTGTGTGTTTTTTCTTCAGTTTCAGTGCAAGACAACAAACCAGGTCGTCCTTTGTCGTCATGTTAGAGTTTAAATAGTTTTGCTCCACTGGCGTCGCAGCATGCTGGTCCTGGTGGTCCTGGTGGTCCTGGTGGTCCTCCTCAGGGTTGGAGTGATTTCTCCCTGTTGAGCTGATTGATGGATCACTGCTTTATGAGCTCTGCCGCGTCCTTAAAACCAAACATTTAAAGGTTAGTAATCCTTTAACACTGAGAAAATTTAACAAAACTGATTTTACTGTCGTATTAAAGGTATAAAACAGTATGATCTCTACAGCTCAGATGAACAAGCTCTGCCTCACATCTTGAGTGTTTCCAGAACTGTACAACACAATATTAAAAAGTTTCCATGATCTCTGTATAGAAAACGTATAGAACATGATGTAGCCCCGCCCCCTCTGGTGGCCATCTTGGAGGTCCTCAGCTCTGATCAGCTGATTGTGTTTCTGTCTCAACTGAATTGAATCTTCATGGTTCATTTCTGTCTGTTTCTACTGAACTGATCATTTCATCACTGATCCATCTGATTGATTTAGTGTTTAGATCATGTAGCTTGTTAGCTAGCTAACCATAGTATCTGGTCAGCTAACCATCACTGTCTTGTTAACACATCTGGTTAGCACACTAGCTAACGTAGCTAGTAGCAGCTAGCGTTAGCAGTGGCTAGTAGTCCCATGTTAACAGTAACTAGTTAGCTAGCTACCAGTTAGTTCAGGTGAACTAGCTGACTCTTCTCCAGCTCCAACTCAGAGTGTTTTGGAGTAGAGACTAGGGCTAAAGACAAGACAGTTTACTGAGTCACAGTAACCTACATTTGGAGACAAATCTACCTGATCACACTGATCACTTTTACTGAGAACGTTACTGGATGAGAGTGGCGCAGTGCTTGCACTGCTGCCTCACAGCAAGAAGGTTGTGGGTTCGATTCCTGCCTGGGGTGCTGGTGAGTCTGGGGTGCCCAGGTGGGTTATCTCCTGGGCCTTTCTGTGTGGAGTTTGCATGTTCTCCCCGTGTTCACTTGGGTTTCCTCCTGGAAAGAACCCCTGTCTAAAAACATGCAATATCCAGTCGACTGTCCCTGACGAAGACAGCGACAAACACCTGGACCTGGTCCCCGGGTGGCCTCTGGTCCCCGGGTGGC
>JAXDDW010000046.1:705000-750000 GCA_034670385.1 Hoplostethus mediterraneus
AGATAGATAGATAGATAGATAGAAAGAAAAAAGAAAGAAAGAAATCTCCAGAAATAAAAAAAAATCTGATCCCAGGTCAGTTTCCGAGACCACAGGGGAAAAAATAGGAGCAATAATCGAACTCGTGTTTTCCGCCACGTCACTGTTACGTCATCAGACAGCGACGGTCGGTTTATAGTGTCCAGGTCCCGAGCCGCAGGCAGACCGGAGGAATGTCGCCGGGAGAGAGCCGCTGAGCTTCGGTATGTAACACCTGGTGCTTCTCGACTAGCTCGTCCGTGTTCCAGCTAGCTGAGTTAGCTTGGGTTTACCAACCCAACATGATGTTATTACTAGTAATGTTATTACTGTAAACCAGCCTGATGGAGGCTTCCACGATATGTAATGGATGTATGTTCCATTAAACCAGCTCGGTGTAACAGGATACTCTCAGGATACTCTCAGGATACTCTCAGGATACTCTCAGGATACTCTCAGGATACTCTCAGTAAGTAGTATCAGACTGAGATCGGTTTGTAATCTGCAGTAAAGACCATAAACTAGTGATGTTCTTAAAGTAGAGCTGGTTCTTGGTTCTGTTTGTGGTTGTTTTCCTCGTGGTGGTTCGACCCCCAGTGGACCCACCGGTTTATTTACCTCTCACTAGACTCAGAGTTGGTTTCAGGATGAGAGCAAAATCACACCGAAGGCAGTTTTCATTTAGTTTGTCCAGTTTGGCCAGTTGGTGTACTGTAGAGTTAACCAGCCACCGCCTGGAGTCCTGATCTGGGTCACTGTTGTTTCTACAGGAAGGACGGCGGAGCTGAGGCTGGCCCGGTTCTGGCCCGGCTCTGGAACCAGATGCAGAATGAATGTCTTGAAGATCGTAAAGATGGCCGGAGCCGTTCTCTTCATGGGCTGTCTGCTGACCTACTTGACCTTTGTGAAGCGTCACTATGCCAATTTGATCCCCGGGGTGCACCGGCTGCCTCCCCACTACCAGACCAGGACCGACCTGGACGACGGGCCTTTCCAGTACGGCATCATGTTCGATGCCGGGAGCACCGGGACGAGAATCCATGTCTTCAAGTTTCAGCTGCAGCACAACGGTACAGTACGGGGTAGTAGTGATGGTTGGGGGTACATTTACCTTTTGGTTCCACTTCAGGTCCTATTCTGGTTCCTGTTCTGGTTCCTGTTCTGGTTCCTGTTCTGGTTCTGGCATTTCAAGGCTAAGCTAACTCACACAGGCTAAGTGCTGTTAGCTACGCCGCTTCATGACAGCTCAGATGGAGGTCGAGGTCATGGGGACTCAGCAGGAAGATGACATGACATCACATCACATGACATGTGATAAAATTATGTTGTGAATCATCACAGGCGTCGTGCTACCAGGCTGTAGATGATATTGATATTGATATTGATATTGATTGTGAAGTTGAACAGTTATTACTTGTTTTCTTCCAGAAGTTCCTAAATTGTCCCACGAAACGTTCAAAGCCATAAAACCTGGACTGTCTGCCTACGCTGACGATCCAGACAAGGTACAGTAGTAGTAGTAGTAGTAGTAGTAGTAGTAGTTGTAACAGTAGTATCAGTAGTAGTAGTAATAGTAGTAGTATTAATAGTAGTAGTAGTAGTATTAATAGTAGTAGTAGTAGTAGTAGTATTAATAGTAGTAGTAGTAGTAATAATAGTAGTAGTAGTAGTAGTAATAGTAGTATTAATAATAGTAGTAGTAGTAATTGTAGTAGTAGTTGTATTAGTAGTAGTAGTAATAGTAGTAGTATTAATAGTAGTAGTAGTAGTAGTATTAATAGTAGTAGTAGTAGTAGTAGTAGTAGTAGTAATTGTAGTAGTAGTTGTATTAGTAGTAGTAGTAATAGTAGTAGTATTAATAGTAGTAGTAGTTGTAACAGTAGTATCAGTAGTAGTAATAATAATAATATTATTATTATTATTAGACTGATTCAGATTCTTTTATATTTTAGATATTTGAGACATGAATGTATTCTCCCACTGACTACGACTCTCCTCTCCTCTCTCCTCCTCCCCCCTCCTCCTCTCCTCCTCCCCTCCTCTCTCCTTCTCTCCTCTCCTCTCTCCTCTCTCCTCCTCCCCCCTCCTCCTCTCCTCCTCCCCTCCTCTCTCCTTCTCTCCTCTCCTCTCTCCTCCTCTCCTCTCTCCTTCTCTCCTCTCCTCTCCTCTCCTCTCTCCTCCTCCCCCTCCTCCTCTCCTCCTTCCCTCCTCTCTCCTTCTCTCCTCTCCTCTCTCCTCCTCTCCTCTCTCCTTCTCTCCTCTCCTCTCCTCTCTCCTCCTCCCCTCCTCTCCTCCTCCCCTCCTCCTCTCCTCCCCCTCCTCTCCTCCTCCAGTGTAGAGCAGGTCTGATGGAGCTGTTGGAGGTGGCCCAGTCCAGCGTCCCCCCCTCCCTGTGGAGTCTCACCCCTCTGGCCCTGAAGGCCACGGCGGGTCTCCGCCTGCTGCCGGGCCAGAAGGCCACCGAGCTGCTGGACCAGGTGAGGCTGCCAGACCAGGACCACCCAGACCACCAGGGGGTCCTGGTTTAGAGATGATACAGCATGGTTCAGTCTGTCGTCAGTCTGTAGTGTCTGTCAGTAGAAGTGGAACAAGGTGTGTCTTATTTAGTTACCAGCTCACCAAACTGGTTTTCTTGTGGGTGTGACAGGATGTTCTTGTTCTCATGGTGAAGGATCTCCAGCTGCTCTGGGATCTGTCATAAAAGATCAAGATCCACTGATCCAGTTCAAACCAGTTCTGGTCAGAATGAACCCACAGTGATAAGAATGTACTTGTCTAAATCCTGCTCACATATTAATACCGACATTGATTACTCTTCATTATGTCCTGGACAGTTAACGCTTTTATTTTGAAGGTAGAATGCCCTCACTTCCTGTATTACCAGCTTCTCCACTCTCAACACTCAGCCTAACGGTGTTTCCTCTGCTGTCCAGGTGAGGGCGGTGTTCCACGAGTCTCCCTTCCTGTCCAGAGACGACAGCGTGTCCATCATGGACGGGTCTGATGAAGGTACGGTGACTCCTCTTCCTCACCGGGCGATGGACCGAGTTCTCCGATCGGTCCGATGTGGTTTTACTGAACCATATGAGAATCCATATGGAGATATTCTGGTTTTGCCAGTGAAACGTTGAGTTTACCTCCTACCGGCTGGTCTCTCTCCGTCACTGGTTCCACTGGGAGCCGACCAGTACAACCAGTCTCTACTGGTCCACTGTCAGTCAGATTTAATAAGGTTTCATGCTGCCTGTCAGTCTGATGGCAGATCACCAGATCACCCGGTCAAATCAAGTGAACACAGTAGATCCAGTTTGGAGACGGGATGATTTCTCCTTGTTTTTCAGTCCCAATAAACCGAAAGGTCCGAAGGTTTGGTCTGACTCTATCACTGAGGGTGGGGGGCCCCCGTGGACCCCCGTGGAACCCTGTGGAACCCTGTGGACCCCTGTGGATCCCTGTGGACCCCTGTGAACCCCTCTGGACCCCCGTGAACCCCTGTGGACCCCTGTGGACCCCCGTGGACCCCCGTGGACCCCTCTGGACCCCTCTGAAGATCCCCTACTTTTCGAGTGTAACCAGATGTTACACACTAATATGATTGTTGTTGTGATGTCAGATGTGGGCGGAGCCTCAGATATAATCCAATCCTTAAAGTCGTTCATACGAGCAATTAGGGGCGTGAGGGATGATGTCCTTAATCTGGGGGGGGGGGGGGTCCTCCTCGTCACAGTGAATGATCCGAGCTCTTCTTCTCCCTTTAAGACACTAATGGACAGATCCGGTCTTAGTCCCGGTTGGATCCTGGTCTAGTCCGGGTGCTGATCCGGGTCAGATTACCCCCTGAGTGTCTCTGTTGTTTGTTGTGCTTCACTAAGAGTTTAATGGTAAAGCTGTATGATATGGTTCCTGTCAAGCCCTTAAGTGTCTCTCTGCATGCATGAGGTCAAAGGTCGCTGCTGAAAGGCTCTAATGCTGCTGAGTGCTGCGTTGAGTTGACCTCCGTGTTGAGTGACTTAACATCCTCCATGTTGTTTCTCTTTCAGGGATCTCGGCCTGGATCACCGTCAACTTCCTCACTGGTGAGGCGTGTGCGTGGGCGTGTGTGTGTGCGTGCGCGTGCGTGCGCGCGTGCGTGTGTGTGTGTGTGTGTGTGCAGATTAATGTGGACAAGAAATAGTGATTACCTGTTATTGGATTAGTGCTGCAGAACTCTCTCTCTCTCTCTCTGTCTCTCTCTCTCTCTTCCCATCTTCTTTTTCTCTCACTTCCTGTTTCTCTCCGTCTTCAGCTTGTTTGCCTCTCTGTTCCTCCTCCTCCTCCTTCATCATCTCTCTCTCTCTCTCTCTCTCTAGGTGGTCTCCGCGGTGCTGACTCGCCCACCGTGGGAATGTTAGATTTGGGAGGCGGGTCGACTCAGATCACCTTCAGCCCTCAGGACGAGGTGAGGGCGACCGACATAGACGGGGAGAGGGAGAGAGAGACGACCTGCAGTCAATGCCCTCCTCCCTCTTCCTCCTCTCTCTTCCTTCTTCCTCCTCTTTCTTCCTCCTCTCTCTTCCTCCTCTCTCCCTCCTTCCTCTTCCTCCTCTCTTCCTCCTCGGTCCTAATGAAGCTCTGTCAAACTACCAGGATGCTTCCCATCTTAATCTGTGAATGCCACGCTAATCCCACATGGCTAAATAAACACTCTCACATGGGGGGGGGGGGGATGGAGAGACAGATAGAGAGAGAGAGAGAGAGAGAGAGAGAGGGGGGGGGGGGGGGGTGTTGGTTCCTAACTAGGTCAGGCTTCGTACACGAGGGATTGGTGACCAGTTTACCGTGTCATCACTCCGCCGAGGTCCGACTGGTTTCAGATTACCAGGAAGTTCTTCTTCTTCTTCGATCCTGTTTGGTCAGTAGTGTGGGGGAGATGGGAGATCTCTGTAAAGATGGTGGCATTAACAACAGACAGGAAGCAGTTTCCCATCAGGTTGTCATGGTGACGGCTGTCTCCCCACAGGGATCAATAAATGATAATCTTATTTGTGGCACCACGTATTGGAAGTGATGCAAGAAATCTAACAGCAGGTCATGTGACCTGATGGTGTAGCGCCCCCTGCAGGGTGGGGTGGGACCGAGATCCTGATGATCCTCTAGAGTCTAGACCTACTAGTTACTCCAGTTACACTAGTTATACTAGTTACTCGCCCCTTCAGGTTTGAAGGGGCTGGTCTTCAGGTCCTCCTCTAGTTCACATGAAGCTTCATCAGGATCCAGCACAGTGACTGATGATCCTGATGATGATGAAGATGATGAGGTCCTGATGATGATGAGGATGATGAGGTCCTGATGAAGATGATGATCCTGATGATGAAGATGAAGATGATGAGGTCCTGATGAAGATGATGATCCTGATGATGATTATGAAGATGAAGATGATGAGGTCCTGATGAAGATGATGAGGTCCTGATGATGATGATGATGATGAAGATGATGAGGTCCTGATGATGATGATGAGGATGATGATGATGATGTATTTCTCTGCAGAAAACCATCCAGACCTCTCCCTTCGACGACATCAGCTCCTTCCAGATGTTCAACACCACACACACCCTCTACTCACACAGGTACCACACACACACACAGGTACTACACACACACACACACACACATACACACACACACACATACACACACACACACACACACACACACACAGGTACTACACACACACACACACAGGTACTACACACACAGGTACTACACATACACACACACAGGTACTACACACACACACACACACACTGTATCCAGTAAAGTCACTAGTTGTTTAGTGTTCCTACTGAGTCTGACTGTAACCATGGTGATGTATTGATCCATGGTGATCGGTTGTCACTAACTAACCGGTATCTCGTCTGTCTGTCAGTTATCTCGGTCTGGGCTTGATGTCGGCGAGGCTCGCCGTCCTGGGCGGCGTGGAGGAGCAGCCCCGTATGTCACGTACTCTCTTTACTCTCTTTACTCTCTTTACTCTCTTTACTCTCTTTACTCTCTTTACTCTCTTTACTCTTTTACTCTCTTTACTCTCTTTACTCTCTTTACTCTCTTTACTCTCTTTACTCTTTTTACTCTCTTTACTCTCTTTACTCTTTTACTCTTTTTACTCTCTTTACTCTCTTTACTCTCTTTACTCTCTTTACTCTCTTTACTCTCTTTACTCTCTTTACTCTCTTTACTCTCTTTACTCTCTTACTCTCTTTACTCTTTTTACTCTCTTTACTCTCTTTACTCTCTTTACTCTCTTTACTCTCTTTACTCTCTTTACTCCCCCCCCCCCGGGCCCCCCCCTTTTTCCCCCCCCCCAAAAAACCCCCCCTTTTTTTTTTTTTTTTTTTGAAGGGGGGGGTTTTTTTTTTTGGGTTTTTTTTTTTTTTTAAAAAAAAAAAAAAAAGGTTTTTTTTCCCCCCAAAACCCTCCCAAAAAAAAAAAAAAAAAAAAAAAAAAAAAAAAAAAGGGGTTCCCAAACCCATTTTTAAAAAAAAGGGTTTTTTTTCCCCCCATTTTAAAACCCCCCCCCTTTTTTTTTTTCCCACATTTATGTTTTTTTTTAATCCCTTTTATTTTTTTTTTTTAATTTTTTAAAATTTTAAAACCCTTGCCCTTTTATCCTTTAAAATTTTTATCCTTTATTTTATCCTTATTTTATTTTTATTTTTTTTAAAATTTTATCTTTTATTTTTAAAATTTTATCCTTATTTATTTTTTATTTTTCTCTCAAACCTCCCCCTTTTTTCTCCCTTTTACCTCACCTTCTTTCCTTTTAACCCACCCCACCTTTTTACCCTTTACCCAACCCTTTACTCCAAACCACCCCATTTTACCCCCCAACCCCCTTCACCCCACCCACTCTCACCCCACCTTTACCCCCCTTTACTCCCCCTTTACCCCTTTTTTACCCACCCCCTTATCCTATCCTTATTTTTATTCCTTATCTTTTAACCTTTTATTTTTTATCTTTTTACTCTCTTTACTTCTTCTCTTTTTTTTCTTTTTTTAACCTCTTTCCTCCCTTTTCTTTTTACCCCTTTTTCTTTTTTACTCTCTTTCTCTTTTACCCCTTTTTACTCTCTTTACTTTTTTTTTTATCTTTTACTCTCTTTCCCTTTTCCCCTTTTTATTTCTCTTTAACTCTTTTTACTCTTTTTAAACCTCCTCCTTTTACTCTTTTTACTCTCTTTACTTTTTTATCTCACTTTTACTCTCTTTACTTCTTTACTCCTTTACTCTTTTTACTCTTTTTACTCTCTTTACTTTTTTTCTTCTTTACTCTTTTACTTTTTAATCTCTTTACTCTTTTACTCTCTTTACTCTCTTTCCCTTTTTTTTACTCTCTTTACTCTCTTACTTTTTTACTCTTTTTAACTCTCTTTACTCTTTTTATTTTTCTTTTTTTTACTTTTTTTATTTCCTTTACTTTTTTTACTCTTTTTCCCTTCTCCTTTTCCTCTCCCTTTTTACTCTTTTACTCTCTTTACTTTTTTTTACTTTTTTTACTCTTTTTTTACTCCCCCCCCCCCCCCCCCCTTTATTTTATTATTTTAAAATTTTTAAAAAAAAAAAAATTTATTTTTAAATTTTTCTTTTTAAATTTTTATTTTTATTTTTATTTTTATTTTTATTTTTATTTTTTATTTTTATTTTTTTTATTTTTTTTAATTTTTACTTTTTTACCCCTTTTATTTTTTATTTTTACTCTTTTTACTTTTTTTACTTTTCTTTTTATCTCTTTACTTTTTTTACTCTTTTTACTCTCTTTACTCCTTTTTTTCTTTTTACTTTTACTCTTTTAACTCTCTTTACTTTTTACTCTCTTTACTCTCTTTATCTCTTACCTTTTACTCTCTTTACCCCTTTTTTTTTTACTCTTTTTACTTCTTTACTCTTTTTACCCCTTTTACCTCTTTACTCTCTTTACTCTCTTACTTTTTCCCTTCTTTACCTCTTTAAAACTCTTTTACTCTTTACTCTTTTAAAACTTTTTACTTTTTTCTTTACTTTTTTTACTTCTTTACTCTCTTTACTTTTTACTTTTTTACTCTCTTTACTTTTTTTATCTTTTCCCCTTTTTACTCTCTTACTCTTTTTTACTCTCTTTACTCTCTTACTTTTTTATTTCCTTTACTTTTTTTACTCTCTTTACTCTCTTTACTTTTTTATTTTCCTTTTTATTTCCCCTTTTTACCTTTTACTCTTTTTACTCTCTTTACCTTTTAAACTCTCTTTACTTCTTTACCCCCTTTTACTTTTTTTATCTCTTTACTCTTTTACTCCTTTAATCTCTTACTCCCTTTATCTTTTACTCTTTTACTCCTTTACTCTCTTTACTCTTTTAAACTCTCTTTACTCCTTTTTCTTACTCTTTACTCTCTTTAACTCTCTTTACTTCTTTTCTCCTCTTTTACTCTCTTATCCCTTTTACCCTTTTACTCCTTTACTCTCCTTACCCTTTTTTTTTTCCCTTTTCCAACCTTTTACTCTCTTTACTCTTTTACTCCTTTACCTCTTTACTTTTTTTTTTTTTCCTTTTTTTTAAACTCTTTTACCCCCCACCCTTACTCCCTTACCTCTTTTTTAATCTTTTTACTCTCTTTACCCCTTTACCCCTTTTACCTTTTTAAACTTTTTAAACTTTTTTTTACTCTTTTTCCCTTTTTTAAACTCTCTTTACCCCTTTTACTCCTTTACCCCCTTTTACCTCAAACCTCTTTACCTCTTACCTTTTTACCCTTTATTTTTTTTTACTCTCTTACTCTTTTTACTCTCTTCTTCCTTATTCTTTCTCAAAACCCACCTCACTCCCCATTTTTTTTTACCTTAACTTTTTTACTCTCTTACTTCATCCCTTTTTACTCTTTTTATTTCCTTACCCCTTTACCCTAAATTTACCCACCTCCCTCCAAACCCCCCCTTTTTTACCCACCCCCCCCTTTTTTCCCTTCTTTTCCCAAACCACCCTTTCCTTTTTTAAATCTTTTACCCCTTTTTACCTCTTATCCACTCTTTTCTCTCATCTCTTTTATTTTTTTACTCCAAAACCTTTTTCTTTTTTATTTTTTCCCCCTTTTTTAAACTTTTTTAAACTCTTACTCCCATCTTTTACCCTTTACCCCCAAACCCCTTTTACCCCCTTTACCCCATTCCCTTTTACTCTTTTTACCCCTCCTTCCTCTTCCCTTTTTTTATTCCCACACCTCCTTACCTCTTTACCCCCACCCACTCTTTTTTACTCCCCCTTTTACCCTTTACCCCATCCACCCCAAACCCACACCCATTTTTTTACCCTTTTTACCCACCCCCCCTTTACCCACCCTTTCCCCTTCCCTTACCCCCAAAACCCCCCACCCTTTTTTTTCTTTTTTTTTCCCCCCTTGTTTTTATTTTTGCTTTCATCTTCCTTCGCAGAGAGGCCCCCCTCCCCTCCTCTTCCCCTCTTCTCCAGAAAAGAGCCTTTTTCTAATTTTTTAATAAAAAGAGAGTTTTCCCGTCCTTTTTCTGTCTGTCTGTTTTTTCCCTGCTCCGGGGTTTTTTTTTCCTAGTTTTTGTATGACTGTCCCTTTTCCGTTTCTGTTCACCGCCCCAATTTTTCCAGGGACGTCAGCTGACTGTCCTGTTTCCTGTGTTGAGCAGTGGGGGGGCCGTTGGCTGGCAGCCCCTCCTGGCCCCAGAGTATTTCCCCGGGCCAAATGGAGCAGGCGAGGTGATTACCTGTGAGGGGACAAAGGAGGTAAATCCAAAAAGGGTTTTCACTATTTCACTATCGATGGTTATTTTAAGTGTTAAACTAGACTAACCAGCGTGACAGGTGATCGATTTTAGGGGATGGTTATTATTTTGGGAATTCCTCTGATGACCTTTAGGTAACAACTCACTAACCCTAACTCAAACTAACTGGGACGTTTTGGGAAATTAAAATAAAAGGTTTTGTTTAAAAACAAAAAATAATAATAAATTTTTAATTATATTATTATATAAAGTTTTTTGTCAAAACACAAATACAGTGAATTTAACAGCAGAGAATTTTGGGAAAAACTTTATTTAAGAAAAAAAAGATTAAAAATACGAAATACACAGTTAAAAAAAAAAAAACAATAAAAAAGTACAGTGGGCAACGGAGTATTTGAGTCGTGGGTGTGTCCTGTAGAAACCCGAGTCTTGCTGTGTTGCAGGGGGGCCGGTTTACGAGGCGTGCCTGACCAAAATGCCCGAAGGTCTTGTTTAAAAAGTTTGGTGGCGGCGGAGGCCAGAACATGGATTTTTTACCCTTCTCCTCTATACGACCGGGGCGGGGTTGGGCCCGGGGGGCATCGGTAAACCTGGTCTGGATCCCTGGACCGGGGAGGGAAACACTTGGTTATTTGGGTCGGTTGGTTCAGGACACACTGACCCAAACACAAGCCCGCCCGAAGTCCCATATCCCCCGCACTGGGTTTGGTTGGTTGAGTTTTGGGAACCTGTCATCCCCCCCAGGTTAGACATCCCCGACCAAATGGTTCCAGTCTGGAACTTGTCTACCATGAGGGGCTTGTCGCTCTTCTCTGGTGTTCAACATTAAAAACACATGAAGAAACACTGGACATGATGACCAATCTCCTTCTACCCTAATGCCTTGTTTCTCTTGTTGAGGACGAGACGTTTTCCCGGGTTTCCTCGGTTACTGGTGAATGTTGTTGTTCTCACCCGGGGACCAAGGAGAGTTAAAAACCACCAGAACTGCGGCTTGAACGCTCCTCCATGTGGAAACCCGTACACTCTGCTGTTAAATCTCGCCTTTCTGTCTTAGGGGGTCGACTGTCTTTTAACCGGGAGGCCAGGGGTTTAACCCCGCGCGCGGTCCTGTTGAAGTGTCCTTGAGCAAGACCTGACCCACCTGCAGAGTGACGGTGTTAGTGGTAGGAAGAGATGCTGTCATTAACGTTCATCTGTCTGTTCCTTCTGTCGATGAGAAACAGGGGGCACCATTAAAGTCTCCGCTACATCGATGCTGCCAAGAGAGTGAGAAACTGACTGCTTTCATTAGTGCTGTACACATTTATCATTTCTATTATAAATATTTTTACTATTATTATTAAATATAAATTTATAATATTTTAAGGAATAATGATAACTTCTCATTTCTCATTTTTATATTATTGTATTATCACTTTTTCAACCCCCATAATGTTTTTCAAAAACCTGAAACCCTTTTAAAAAACGAACATGGGGCAAGCAGGGTTTAGGTGTCGATGTGTCTGATGGGGTGTTTGATGGTGTCTGAAAGTGTCTGATGGTGTCTGATGGTGTTTTTTGTTTATGGGTTTTCATGGTGTTATGGTGTTTATGGGGTTTATGGTTCTGATGGTGTTTATGTGTTGATTTTTGATGGGGTTTCAAAATGTCTGTGGGTTTCATGGTGTCTGATGGTTGGATGGTTTTTATGGTGTCTGAGGGGTTTTTTTGGGGTTTTATGGTGTTGATGGGAGGGGCTGATGTGTTTTGTGTTGAAAGGTGTCTGTGGTGTTGATGGGCCCGTGGTGCGTGGGCTTGGGGTTTATATTTCTGAGGGGTTCCCCCTGGTTTTTGAGGGTCGGGTGTCTGATGTTTTCTGTGGGTTTCTGGTGCCTGATGGGTTGATGTTTTTCATTGTCTGAGTTTTCATTGTGTTAGGTTTTCATGGTGTTTAGGGCTATGGTGTTTTATTGGGGCTTGGGGGGTGGTGTTCTGGGGTTTTAAAATTTTTATTCCCATGTGTCGATTTGGTGGGGTTTGATGGTGTTATGGGGTTTTGCCTGCATTTGGGCCCCGGGTCGGGCCCCCCGGGTGGGCCACCCTTCGTGTCTGACCTATAAAACTAGTGCTGTGAGGAATTTCCCCACCAAACAGTTTAAGGGAAGGGTCTCATCTGGGGAAAAACCCTTTTTCCCCCGGGGTTAGTGTTGTGACCTCTGACCTCCCCGCACGAATTCCACCCAAAAGTTAATAAAACGATTATAAAACAACCCCTTAACATGTTGGCCTAAAAAGACTTGAGTTTTTTCCCGGGCTGGAGGGGCGTTGGGTCAAAATTTTGTTAACCCAAAAAAGTTTGGGCCCCCTTTTTTTTTGCGTATCTAACAATCCCTATTTTTAAAAAATATTTTTGTGTGTTTGGGTGTTTTTGGGTGTTTTTTTTTTGTGTGTTGGGGGGTGGGGTGTGGGTTTGTTGTGTTGTTTTGTTGTGGTGTTTTTGGTTTTGTTTGGTTGTTAAAATTTCCTCCCTCCATTTCCATTACAGGTGGTTTCACCGCCCCCAAGGGCCCCCGTCCTGCTAAACCGTTGGTGTTCAGGGAAAAACCCGAACCTTAAATTTAGCCTGAGGTGGTTGCAGATTACCCGAGCTTTCGGGTCGATGTGGGGTAAAACCCCCCCCCTGAGTTTCCCTTAAGAATCCCGCCGGGGGGCTTGGAAAACGGGTCCAGGATGGTGGGACTTTGGGAACATTTTTTTTTCTACCCCTGAACCCCGATCCTGGTAAAAAATGTCTGGATTCGCTTTTTTACTTTGTTTTTGGGGGTGTTTTTTGTGTGGTTTTTTTTTTTTGGGTTGGTGGTTTTGTTTTGGGGTGGTTGGTTTTGGTGTTGGTGTGGCCAAATTCGAACATCAACCAAAAACCAGTTTTCTGGACCTTTCCCCTTACATACCTAAAAACCCCCTGAACCAACCGCCCCCCTAAACAAAGTGTAAACGGGGGGGGGTCCTGGGCCTGGAAAAATTTTTACCCTAATTTAAAATCCCAATCCTCCAGTAAAAGGGGCAACCCCTCTAATCAGGAAACCCGACCTGGGGGGAAAACCCTTTAAAGATCCGCGGGCCCGAGAAAACCTCAGCAAAATGTTTGAAGATGTATGAAAGTTTTTTTCAAAAAAAAAAAAAAAAAAAAAAAAAAAAAAAAAATTTTTTAATTTGGGTAAAATCTGTTTTCCAGGTTGGTTTTTCCCCGAAAAAATTCAAAAAACCCCCGTTAGGGAAAAAAAAACCCCAAGGGAAATCGGGGAATCCTTTGGCCCCCTTACAAAAGGTTTCCCCGGGGAGGGGGGGCCTTTTTTCCCTCCCATAAGGGGACCCCAGTTCTTTTTGGACAGTATTGGGGGAGAGGAATCTCTATAAAGATGGTGCATTAACACAGACAGGAAGCAGTTTCCCATCAGGTTGTCATGGTGACGGCTGTCTCCCCACAGGGATCAATTAATGATAATCTTATTTGTGGCACCACGTATTGGAAGTGATGCAAGAAATCTAACAGCAGGTCATGTGACCCTGATGGTGTAGCGCCCCCTGCAGGGTGGGGTGGGACCGAGATCCTGATGATCCTCTAGAGTCTAGACCTACTAGTTACTCCAGTTACACTAGTTATACTAGTTACTCGCCCCTTCAGGTTTGAAGGGGCTGGTCTTCAGGTCCTCCTCTAGTTCACATCAAGCTTCATCAGGATCCAGCACAGTGACTGATGAGGTCCTGATGAAGATGATGATCCTGATGATGATGAAGATGAAGATGATGAGGTCCTGATGATGATGAGGATGATGAGGTCCTGATGAAGATGATGATCCTGATGATGAAGATGATGAGGTCCTGATGAAGATGATGATCCTGATGATGAAGATGAAGATGATGAGGTCCTGATGAAGATGATGATCCTGATGATGATTATGAAGATGAAGATGATGAGGTCCTGATGAAGATGATGAGGTCCTGATGATGATGATGATGATGAAGATGATGAGGTCCTGAGGATGATGATGATGATGAGGATGATGATGATGATGTATTTCTCTGCAGAAAACCATCCAGACCTCTCCCTTCGACGACATCAGCTCCTTCCAGATGTTCAACACCACACACACCCTCTACTCACACAGGTACCACACACACACACAGGTACTACACACACACACATACACACACACACACACACACAGGTACTACACACACACACAGGTACTACACACACAGGTACTACACACACACACACACACACACACACACACACACACACACACACACACTGTATCCAGTAAAGTCACTAGTTGTTTAGTGTTCCTACTGAGTCTGACTGTAACCATGGTGATGTATTGATCCATGGTGATCGGTTGTCACTAACTAACCGGTATCTCGTCTGTCTGTCAGTTATCTCGGTCTGGGCTTGATGTCGGCGAGGCTCGCCGTCCTGGGCGGCGTGGAGGAGCAGCCCCGTATGTCACGTACTCTCTTTACTCTCTTTACTCTCTTTACTCTCTTTACTCTTTTTACTCTCTTTACTCTCTTTACTCTCTTTACTCTCTTTACTCTCTTTACTCTCTTTACTCTCTTTACTCTCTTTACTCTCTTTACTCTCTTTACTCTCTTTACTCTCTTTACTCTCTTTACTCTTTTTACTCTCTTTACTCTCCTTACTCTCTTTACTCTCTTTACTCTCTTTACTCTCTTTACTCTCTTTACTCTCTTTACTCTCTTTACTCTTTTTACTCTCTTTACTCTCTTTACTCTCTTTACTCTCTTTACTCTCTTTACTCTCTTTACTCTCTTTACTCTCTTTACTCTCTTTACTCTCTTTACTCTTTTTACTCTCTTTACTCTCTTTACTCTCTTTACTCTCTTTACTCTCTTTACTCTTTTTACTCTCTTTACTCTCTTTACTCTCTTTACTCTCTTTACTCTCTTTACTCTCTTTACTCTTTTTACTCTCTTTACTCTCTTTACTCTCTTTACTCTCTTTACTCTCTTTACTCTCTTTACTCTCTTTACTCTCTTTACTCTCTTTACTCTCTTTACTCTTTTTACTCTCTTTACTCTCCTTACTCTCTTTACTCTCTTTACTCTCTTTACTCTCTTTACTCTCTTTACTCTCTTTACTCTCTTTACTCTCTTTACTCTCTTTACTCTCTTTACTCTCTTTACTCTTTTTACTCTCTTTACTCTCTTTACTCTCTTTACTCTCTTTACTCTCTTTACTCTCTTTACTCTCTTTACTCTCTTTACTCTTTTTACTCTCTTTACTCTCCTTACTCTCTTTACTCTCTTTACTCTTTTTACTCTCTTTACTCTCTTTACTCTCTTTACTCTCTTTACTCTTTTTACTCTCTTTACTCTCTTTACTCTCTTTACTCTCTTTACTCTTTTTACTCTCTTTACTCTCTTTACTCTCTTTACTCTCTTTACTCTCTTTACTCTCTTTACTCTCTTTACTCTTTTTACTCTTTTTACTCTCTTTACTCTCTTTACTCTCTTTACTCTCTTTACTCTTTTTACTCTCTTTACTCTCCTTACTCTCTTTACTCTCTTTACTCTTTTTACTCTCTTTACTCTCTTTACTCTCTTTACTCTTTTTACTCTCTTTACTCTCTTTACTCTCTTTACTCTCTTTACTCTCTTTACTCTCTTTACTCTCTTTACTCTTTTTACTCTCTTTACTCTCTTTACTCTCTTTACTCTCTTTACTCTTTTTACTCTCTTTACTCTCTTTACTCTCTTTACTCTCTTTACTCTCTTTACTCTCTTTACTCTCTTTACTCTCTTTACTCTTTTTACTCTCTTTACTCTCTTTACTCTCTTTACTCTCTTTACTCTCTTTACTCTCTTTACTCTTTTTACTCTCTTTACTCTCCTTACTCTCTTTACTCTCTTTACTCTCTTTACTCTTTTTACTCTCTTTACTCTCTTTACTCTCTTTACTCTCTTTACTCTCTTTACTCTCCTTACTCTCTTTACTCTCTTTACTCTCTTTACTGTCTTTACTCTTTTTACTCTCTTTACTCTCTTTACTCTCTTTACTCTCTTTACTCTCTTTACTCTCCTTACTCTCTTTACTCTCTTTACTCTTTTTACTCTCTTTACTCTCTTTACTCTCTTTACTCTCTTTACTGTCTTTACTGTCTTTACTCTCTTTACTCTCTTTACTGTCTTTACTCTCTTTACTCTCTTTACTCTCTTTACTCTCTTTACTCTCTTTACTCTCTTTACTCTCTTTACTCTCTTTATTCTCTTTACTCTCTTTACTCTCTTTACTCTCTTTACTCTCTTTACTGTCTTTACTCTCTTTACTCTCTTTACTCTCTTTACTCTCTTTACTCTCTTTACTCTCTTTACTCTCTTTACTGTCTTTACTCTCTTTACTCTCTTTACTCTCTTTACTCTCTTTACTCTCTTTACTCTCTTTACTCTCTCTTTACTCTCTTTACTCTTTTTACTCTCTTTACTCTCTTTACTCTCTTTACTCTCTTTACTCTCTTTACTCTCTTTACTCTCCTTACTCTCTTTACTCTCTTTACTCTCTTTACTGTCTTTACTCTCTTTACTCTCCTTACTCTCTTTACTCTCTTTACTCTTTTTACTCTTTTACTCTCTTTACTCTCTTTACTCTCTTTACTCTCTTTACTCTCCTTACTCTCTTTACTCTCTTTACTCTTTTTACTCTCTTTACTCTCTTTACTCTCTTTACTCTCTTTACTCTCTTTACTCTCTTTACTCTCTTTACTCTCTTTACTCTCTTTACTCTCTTTACTCTCTTTACTCTTTTTACTCTCTTTACTCTCTTTACTCTCTTTACTCTCTTTACTCTTTTTACTCTCTTTACTCTCTTTACTCTCTTTACTCTCTTTACTCTCTTTACTCTCTTTACTCTCTTTACTCTCTTTACTCTTTTTACTCTCTTTACTCTCTTTACTCTCTTTACTCTCTTTACTCTCTTTACTCTCTTTACTCTTTTTACTCTCTTTACTCTCCTTACTCTCTTTACTCTCTTTACTCTCTTTACTCTTTTTACTCTCTTTACTCTCTTTACTCTCTTTACTCTCTTTACTCTCTTTACTCTCCTTACTCTCTTTACTCTCTTTACTCTCTTTACTGTCTTTACTCTTTTTACTCTCTTTACTCTCTTTACTCTCTTTACTCTCTTTACTCTCTTTACTCTCCTTACTCTCTTTACTCTCTTTACTCTTTTTACTCTCTTTACTCTCTTTACTCTCTTTACTCTCTTTACTGTCTTTACTGTCTTTACTCTCTTTACTCTCTTTACTGTCTTTACTCTCTTTACTCTCTTTACTCTCTTTACTCTCTTTACTCTCTTTACTCTCTTTACTCTCTTTACTCTCTTTATTCTCTTTACTCTCTTTACTCTCTTTACTCTCTTTACTCTCTTTACTGTCTTTACTCTCTTTACTCTCTTTACTCTCTTTACTCTCTTTACTCTCTTTACTCTCTTTACTCTCTTTACTGTCTTTACTCTCTTTACTCTCTTTACTCTCTTTACTCTCTTTACTCTCTTTACTCTCTTTACTCTCTCTTTACTCTCTTTACTCTTTTTACTCTCTTTACTCTCTTTACTCTCTTTACTCTCTTTACTCTCTTTACTCTCTTTACTCTCCTTACTCTCTTTACTCTCTTTACTCTCTTTACTGTCTTTACTCTCTTTACTCTCCTTACTCTCTTTACTCTCTTTACTCTTTTTACTCTTTTTACTCTCTTTACTCTCTTTACTCTCTTTACTCTCTTTACTCTCCTTACTCTCTTTACTCTCTTTACTCTCTTTTACTCTCTTTACTCTCTTTACTCTCTTTACTCTTTTTACTCTCTTTACTCTCTTTACTCTCTTTACTCTCTTTACTCTCTTTACTCTCTTTACTCTCTTTACTCTTTTTACTCTCTTTACTCTCTTTACTCTCTTTACTCTCTTTACTCTTTTTACTCTCTTTACTCTCTTTACTCTCTTTACTCTCTTTACTCTCTTTACTCTCTTTACTCTCTTTACTCTCTTTACTCTTTTTACTCTCTTTACTCTCTTTACTCTCTTTACTCTCTTTACTCTCTTTACTCTCTTTACTCTTTTTACTCTCTTTACTCTCCTTACTCTCTTTACTCTCTTTACTCTCTTTACTCTTTTTACTCTCTTTACTCTCTTTACTCTCTTTACTCTCTTTACTCTCTTTACTCTCCTTACTCTCTTTACTCTCTTTACTCTCTTTACTGTCTTTACTCTTTTTACTCTCTTTACTCTCTTTACTCTCTTTACTCTCTTTACTCTCTTTACTCTCCTTACTCTCTTTACTCTCTTTACTCTTTTTACTCTCTTTACTCTCTTTACTCTCTTTACTCTCTTTACTGTCTTTACTGTCTTTACTCTCTTTACTCTCTTTACTGTCTTTACTCTCTTTACTCTCTTTACTCTCTTTACTCTCTTTACTCTCTTTACTCTCTTTACTCTCTTTACTCTCTTTACTCTCTTTACTCTCTTTACTCTCTTTACTCTCTTTACTCTCTTTACTGTCTTTACTCTCTTTACTCTCTTTACTCTCTTTACTCTCTTTACTCTCTTTACTCTCTTTACTCTCTTTACTCTCTTTACTCTCTTTACTCTCTTTACTCTCTTTACTCTCTTTACTCTCTTTACTCTCTTTACTCTCTCTTTACTCTCTTTACTCTTTTACTCTCTTTACTCTCTTTACTCTCTTTACTCTCTTTACTCTCTTTACTCTCTTTACTCTCCTTACTCTCTTTACTCTCTTTACTCTCTTTACTCTCTTTACTCTCTTTACTCTCCTTACTCTCTTTACTCTCTTTACTCTCTTTACTCTTTTTACTCTCTTTACTCTCTTTACTCTCTTTACTCTCTTTACTCTCCTTACTCTCTTTACTCTCTTTACTCTTTTTACTCTCTTTACTCTCTTTACTCTCTTTTACTCTTTTTACTCTCTTTACTCTCTTTACTCTCTTTACTCTCTTTACTCTCCTTACTCTCTTTACTCTCTTTACTCTTTTTACTCTCTTTACTCTCTTTACTCTCTTTACTCTCTTTACTCTCTTTACTCTCTTTACTCTCTTTACTCTCTTTACTCTCTTTACTCTCTTTACTCTCTTTACTCTCCTTACTCTCTTTACTCTCTTTACTCTCCTTTACTCTCTTTACTCTCTTTACTCTCTTTACTCTCTTTACTCTCTTTACTCTCTTTACTCTCTTTACTCTCTTTACTCTTTTTACTCTCTTTACTCTCTTTACTCTCTTTACTCTCTTTACTCTCTTTACTCTCTTTACTCTCTTTACTCTCTTTACTCTCTTTACTCTCTTTACTCTCTTTACTCTCCTTACTCTCTTTACTCTCTTTACTCTCTTTACTCTCCTTACTCTCTTTACTCTCTTTACTCTTTTTACTCTCTTTACTCTCTTTACTCTCTTTACTCTTTTTACTCTCTTTACTCTCTTTACTCTCTTTACTCTCTTTACTCTCTTTACTCTCTTTACTCTCTTTACTCTCTTTACTCTTTTTACTCTTTTTACTCTCTTTACTCTCTTTACTCTCTTTTACTCTCTTTACTCTCTTTACTCTCTTTACTCTCTTTACTCTCTTTACTCTCTTTACTCTCTTTACTCTCTTTACTCTCTTTACTCTCTTTACTCTCCTTACTCTCTTTACTCTCTTTACTCTCTTTACTCTCTTTACTCTCTTTACTCTCCTTACTCTCCTTACTCTCTTTACTCTCCTTACTCTCTTTACTCTCTTTACTCTCCTTACTCTCTTTACTCTCCTTACTCTCTTTACTCTCTTTACTCTCTTTACTCTCTTTACTCTCCTTACTCTCTTTACTCTCTTTACTCTCTTTACTCTCTTTACTCTCTTTACTCTCTTTACTCTCCTTACTCTCTTTACTCTCCTTACTCTTTTACTCTTTTTTACTCTTTTTTCCCCCCCTTGTTTTTCAATTTTGCTTTCATCTCTGCCTTCTGCAGAGAGGCTCCTCCTCCTCCTCCTCTTCCTCCTCTTCCTCCAGATAAATGAGCCATTATCTAATCTTTTAATAACACTGCAAGAGTAATTCCTGTCTGTCTGTCTGTCTGTCTGTCTGTCTGTCTGTCTGTCTGTCTCAGGGTTTTGTATTTCCTAGTCTTGTACTGACTGTCCCTGTTTCCTGTTTCTGTTCACCGTCCTACTTCCTGTATGGACGTCAGCTGACTGTCCCTGTTTCCTGTGTTGAGCAGTAGGGGGCAGCGTTGAGCTGGTCAGCCCCTGCCTGGCTCCAGAGTACTCCGGCCAATGGGAGCACGGCGAGGTGATCTACACTGTGAGAGGACAGAAGGCAGGTAAAGTCCACCAAGGGTTTTCACTATTTCACTAGTCGATGGTTAGTTAAGTGTTAACTAGACTAACCAGCGTGACAGGTGATCGATATTATGGGATGTTATTATTGTGGGAATTCCTCTGATGACCTTCAGGTAACTAACTCACTAACTCACTAACTCACTAACTAACTGGGACGTTTTGGAATTAAAATAAAATGAGTTTTAGTTTAAAAACAAATATAATAATATTATTATTATTATTATTATTATTATATAAAGTTTATTGTCAAAACACAAATACAGTGAATTTAACAGCAGAGAAGTTTGGAAGAACGTTTATTAAGAAATAAAAGATTAAAAATACGAAATACACAGTTAAAAAAAAAAAACACAATAGAAAAAGTACAGTGAGAGCATACTGGGAGTATTTGAGTCGTGGGTGTGTCCTGTAGGAACCCAGAGTCTCTGTCTGTGTTGCAGGGGAGCCGGTTTACGAGGCGTGCCTGACCAAAGTGCAGAAGGTCTTGTATAAGAAGGTGGTGGCGGCGGAGGCCAGACACATGGACTTCTACGCCTTCTCCTACTACTACGACCGAGCGGTGGACCTGGGGGTCATCGGTAAGCTGCTGGTCTGAGATCCTCTGGACCGGGGAGGAGATCACTTGGTGTATTCTGGGATCTGGTTGGTTCAGGATCACACTGACCAATCACAAGCCAGCCAGAAGTCCCATGACTCCCCAGCAGCTGGTTGGTTGGTTGAGTTTTGGTAACCTGTCATCCCACCAGGTTAGACAGTCCAGACCAACCTGGTTCCAGTCTGGAACTTGATCTACCATGATGGACTTGTCTGCTCTTCTCTGGTGTTCATACCAGTTAAGAACACATGAAGAAACATCTGGACATGACTGACCAAGTCTCCTTCTACCCATAATGCCTTGTGTTCTCTTGTTAGAGGACTGAGACGTTTCCAGGCGTCTCGTCGGTTATCTGGTGAATGTTGTTGTTCTCACCTGGAGACCAAGGAGAGTTAATAAACCCACCAGAACATGCTGGCTGTGAACGCTCCTCCATGATGGAAACCTGTACACTCTGCTGTTACTCTCAGCCTTTCTGTCTTAGTGGTCGACTGTCTTGTAACCGGGAGGTCGCAGGTTCAATCCCAGCAGCGACGCGTCCTGTTGAAGTGTCCTTGAGCAAGACACTGACCTACCTGCAGAGTGACGGTGTTAGTGGTAGGAAGAGATGCTGTCATTAACGCTTCATCTGATCTGTTCCTTCTGTCAGATGAGAAGACAGGAGGCACCATTAAAGTCTCCGACTACATCGATGCTGCCAAGAGAGGTGAGACAGCTGACTGCTTTCATTAGTGCTGTACACATTTATCATTACTATTATAAATATTATTACTATTATTATTATAATACTATAATATTATAATATTATATAGAGAATAATGATATACTTCTCATTATTCTCATTATTATATTATTGTTATTATCACTTCTCAACCCTCTATAATGTTTATCCAACAAACCTGAAACCCTTTTAATAACTGAACATGGTGCTGAAGCAGGTTCAGGTGTCTGATGGTGTCTGATGGTGTCTGATGGTGTCTGATGGTGTCTGATGATGTCTGATGGTGTCTGATGGTGTTTCATGGTGTCTGATGGTGTTTCATGGTGTCTGATGGTGTTTCATGGTGTCTGATGGTGTCTGATGGTGTCTGATGATGTCTGATGGTGTCTGATGGTGTTTCATGGTGTCTGATGGTGTTTCATGGTGTCTGATGGTGTCTGATGGTGTTTCATGGTGTCTGATGGTGTTTCATGGTGTCTGATGGTGTCTGATGGTGTTTCATGGTGTCTGATGGTGTTTCATGATGTCTGATGGTGTCTGATGGTGTCTGATGGTGTCTGATGGTGTCTGATGGTGTCTGATGGTGTTTCATGATGTCTGATGGTGTCTGATGGTGTCTGATGGTGTCTGATGGTGTCTGATGGTGTCTGATGGTGTTTCATGGTGTCTGATGGTGTCTGATGGTGTTTCATGGTGTCTGATGGTGTTTCATGGTGTCTGATGGTGTTTCATGGTGTCTGATGGTGTCTGATGGTGTTTCATGGTGTCTGATGGTGTCTGATGGTGTCTCATGGTGTCTGATGGTGTCTGATGATGTCTGATGATGTCTGATGGTGTCTGATGGTGTCTGATGGTGTCTGATGGTGTTTGTCCTGCAGTGTGCGGCGGGTCGGGCCGGCCGGTGGACCAGCCCTTCCTGTGTCTGGACCTCACCTACATCTCAGTGCTGCTGCAGGAACTCGGCTTCCCCACAGACAAACAGTTTAAGGTGAGAGGGTCGGATCAGTCATGGTAGAAACATGATTGTCCTGGTAGGTTGAGTGTCTGTGACCTCTGACCTCCCTGAGCACGTTATTGCCACTGACTATATGAGTTCAATAAATCGATCAATGAAGAATCACATCATTACACATCGTTGGCCAAGTAAAAGACTTGAGGTTCCTCGGTCATGGAGGACGTCTGATCAAAACTCATTTAGTTGATCAAACCAAAGTCTCTGGCGCCGCCTGGTGGTGTTGCTGCGTATCTAACAATACAATCATTTTAAATCAATATTTTGTGTCAGATCTTCAAAGGGCCTGTTATAGGAATAGAACTTCTCTTTATAGTCATTAATGATCAAAGATGTCACATGAAGACCGGACGGCTCTGAGGGTCGTGGGTTCGATCCCCACATCGTGTCATGTACCTGATAAATGACTAATGTAAGACGATGTTAAAATTAGATTTTGTTTGAGTTGTTAAATTTCCTCCACTCCATTACAGTCATCTAGCACAGTGGTTCTCACTCTGGTCCTCAAGGACCCCCTGTCCTGCTGAACCAGTTAAGGTGTCATGAAAACCTGAAGCCTCTAACTGGTTCAGGACCTGAGGACTGGTTCAGCAGACGCTTCCACCCAAAGAGACTTACAAAGGTGATCGCTATGTGGGGATCAAACCCACGACCCTGAGTGTCTCGTGCTCTACAGACTGAGCTGCCCGGGCCGGTGCTGTCGGCCAATCAGGGTCCAGGATGGTGAGGACTCAGTCAACATCGTTCTCTCCTGAACCAGAAGAGAACGAAATAATATGGGACTTTTAATTTGGTAAGTCGCTGTGTAACAAGTGTCCTGTGATGTCGCTTTACTTACGTGTGTGTGTGTGTGTGTGTGTGTGTGTGTGTGTGTGTGTGTGTGTGTGTGTGTGTGTGTGTGTGTGTGTGTGTGTGTGTGTGTGTGTGTGTGTGTGTGTGTGTGTGTGTGTGTGTGTGTGTGTGTGTGTGTGTGTGTGTGTGTGTGTGTGTGTGTGTGTTCCAGTTGGCGAGGACTATCAATGAGGTGGAAACCAGTTGGGCTCTGGGAGCGACTTTCCATTACATGGAGTCTCTCCACAGCCGGTGAACCGAACCGCCGCCGCCTAAACAACTGTGTTCATACGGGTCGGGTTTGTGTCCTGGACCTCCGGAAGATCCTGGACCTCCTAGCATTTAACGTCCTGAAGGTCCTGGCTGCAGATAGACGGTCTAGCCGGCGGTCTGAAGGCTGCAGGGTAACCCGACCTGAGGTGAAACCTTAAAGACCTCCTGCTGGTCCAGAGAAACTCGGATCAGCAGAATAGTTTAGAAGACCTGTATGAACCAGTTTGTCCTTCAGTCAGATTTACCTCATGGAAACACTCCAGACCCTCTGACTGGTCTGATCTGGTACTTGGCATCATCAAGTCTTTAGTTGTTTACTTCCTGTACTTCCCAGAAGGGAACCAATCAGTCAACTCTTCTTCACGTCACAAGATGATCATTTTATCGGGTTTGACAGATATCAGGTTTTGGTATTCAGGGGTGAAAAGCCTCTGAAACCATCATGGACACTAAAACTCTCCAGTGAAACCATCATGGACACTAAAACTCTCCAGTGAAACCATCATGGACACTAAAACTCTCCAGTGAAACCATCATGGACACTAAAACTCTCCAGTGAAACCAAAGTGATGAAACAGTTGGAGGTCAACTGACTCTGGAGCTGTTCAACCTCCATATCGGACCCCAATATCACAAACCAGTATCTGTCGAACCCTCATCACCATCAGGACCCTGACCTCCCGGTGGGGGGGTTTCTTATTATCTGGATGATTCCAGTCTTAGAGGTCAGAGGTCAGTAGAGGGTGTGGCCTCAGGGCGTCTCCATGTTGAACTGTGATTGTTTTCTACTCTGAAAGTGATTTCAAATAAAGTGAATGTAATCTGTTTCAGTTGTTCAGATTCACTTCAGATCCAGATCGGGATCTGCCTACAAGGTCCTGAGCTGCTCCCAGTAGACCCAGTCTGTACTGGTTCTACTGGGCCGCTCAGTCCCAGCACAAATCAAAAGGTTAAACAAGACGAGACCCATCGAGTTCCACGATGTCTTTATTTCAACTGTTTCCCAAAAAATCACTGACACATCAACTAGAAAATACAAAGCACTTGTGGGCGGGGCCGTCTGGGTCCAGGCTCCGCCTCCAGCGACTCAACCCTGAACACCCAGGTTATAAGAAGGCGTCGCACCACTCCTTCAGACACTGAGCGCACGACCCGGCCTGCCGGGAGTTGGCGCCGCTGGCGTCCTTCAGCCAATCAGAAAACATCTCGGTGTCTTTCTTCAGCAGCAGGAACTGACCCAGAACCACGTAGGCCTGAAACAGCAGACCAGAACCAAGCTCAGCAGAGGAAGTTTTAGTTTGGTTTTTAAATTTACTTAATGAAAGTATTTTGTACATTTCCAGGTTTTATTAAGGTGACAAACAATAAGTCATTCTTTAAGACTTAGTTAGTTAAAATAGTCAAAACTTTGTTCCTTTCTCCTACATGTGAACAAAAAGTGAAACTAAAAACCTTCTTCTTTATGACCTAGTTTTACTTTGACAAGAACCAGGGTGAAATCTGGTCCTGGTCTAAACTAGGACCAAGACGTGAGGTTTGGATCTGAAACCTTAGCCAGGCTAAGGTGGTAAGCTGGAACACCCCCCTGGTCTCCACCAGAACCAGCTCACCTTGTCGAAGCCCTGGGCCTCCAGCTTGCCCCCCAGGACGTCTCCGATCCCGGACAGAGCCGTCACCGGTTTGTCGCCCATCGGCTCGGCCACAAAGTCGCGGTGCTTCTGAGACGTGGTCGACATCCCGGCTGGAAACCAGAGCAGACAACTTAGTCGAGTCAAACATGAAAACATCTGAACTCAAGGTCTTGAACAGCGTTGAGTTTCAGAGTCGAGTCGTCACATTCTGATAGGCTGCAGTTTTCAGTTCACGTTTTTTCAAATGTGACATGACTGGACCAGAACCAGTCAGACCAGACAATCCAGGGAGTCCATGAATCCACTGCACCATGACTCAGGACAGAGTAAAGTCCTCCATGATGTTTTAGACTTGAATTGAGTTTAGTTTCATTAGTTAAACAGTGAATGTGAAGACTAAGTCGTCACCATCCTGGACCCTGATTGGCCGACAGCACCAGCTCCTCTGATTCTAAAGAGGTCAACCTGCTGATTGGAGGCCTGACAACTTTAGTTTACTCAGTAAAACAACATCAGAGTTTAACAAGGTCTTCACTAAACAGACTTCATCATGTGACTAACTAGGAGGTTGAACTCAGCAGGGCCCCTTTAACTCCCTACTGGTTACACTGGTTACACTGGTCGGGTTCAAATGGACTACAGCTCGTGAAACTAAGGGGTTAATCTGCGACAGTAAAACATCTTTGGTGTTTAGTTTAACCTGCTGGTGGTTTTCATTACTAGACCACTAACTAGTCCCTCCTCTGTTAACCAGTGAACCACTAACCAACCCAGTCCAGGTAGTACATTATATTTACCTGATTACCACTTTCTGCTGAACCTCGTGTTCACTCAGGCGGTTTTCACTCCTACGAACCACAAGAAGGATTCAGACAACAGAACAGAAGACACGAGCTCACCGAGTCAAACTGCACGAGCAGGTCGGTGGAAAAGCCGTGAAGGCGCGAGCTGTGGTTCACCTGCAGTCAGACGGCGCTCCGAAACTCACCAACTCAACGCGTTTCCTTCTTAAAACCCGGAAGTGAGCACGAGGCGTTGATGCTGTGACGTCAGGACGCATGGACTCAAAGAAAGTGTATTGAGAAGAGAAATCACTCGACAAAAAGCCCACTTCCGTACTTTTAGTTTGCGTGAGAGTTGCTCCTAATCAGCCTCAGATATTATTGGTTATTGATCCCCAAGGTGCAGGCAGGGTTCAGTGTCTTGCTCAAGGGCACTGCGGCAGGTATGGCTGCTTTTGCAAGCTGTTTGTGGTTGTAACTGGAAGTAGTTTTACTGTGGTCCTCAGTTTGAACCGTCTTGCTAACGTTAGCTTCTTCCATCCGGTTCCATGCGGAGCAGCATCCGGACTGGGAGACGTTTGGTTTGTCATGTTTGACTCTTTTCAACTTTTCTTCTGAACTAATTCAACTGTGGAACCTGCAAGGTGATAAAAACTCTGGCTAGACTACTATTCTTGAGTAGTCTAGCCCCGCCCCGAAGGCCAAGCCCCGCCCAGTGTGACTGCACCGTCATGATCCTCACTAGATCGTTCTTCTTCCTGGTGCCAGAAATAGCGGCAGAGTGAGATATCTATTTCTTTTTCCTCTCTGATAGACATGCCACAGGTTTCCACGCCCCGCCCCCTTCACCACTTCCCTGCTGTCAAACTAAGGGGGCGTAGCGGAGGTGCTCCTGTAGGTCCTCCTGTCGGTCCGCCTGTCTCCAGAGGATCTCCGTGCAGCCCGCCTAGCAGCAGCTCTCCGCTCCCGGTTCAAGTCACTCCGTAACTCCGTAAGTCCGTAAGTCCGTAACTCGTGAAGAATGGCGAAGCCGCTGACCGACCAGGACAAGCGGAAGCAGATCAGCATCCGCGGGATCGCCGGACTCGGGGACGTGGCGGAAACCAAGCGGAGCTTTAACCGACACCTCCACTTCACCCTGGTCAAGGACCGGAACGTCGCGACGCCCCGGGACTACTACTTCGCCCTGGCCCACACCGTCCGGGACCACCTGGTGGGGCGGTGGATCCGGACCCAGCAGTACTACTATGAGAAGGACCCCAAGGTAGGAGCAGGGCCCCTTACAATACCACTCAAGTACTTTGAAGTACTAAATACTAGTACTACCCAAGAGTCAAACTACTTTAAAATACCAAATACTGAAATACTTTCTGAGCCAGTCTTCCTTTAGACCAGGTTCTCTTGTCGTCTTGCTCTGCTGTCCTGTCCTTCTGAACCTGTTGTTGAAATAAGATGCCTGGTGGTTCACGGAAAACTGGATCCTACAGATTCAGATCGAACCGGCCCGTGCAGGATCAGATTCTAATATCATTTAGCACCAAAACCTCTAAACCCGCTGGTAGAAAGTCTGGGGAGGAAGTGGATCAACAACTAAGATATTAATGTTTGGTCAAGACGATGAAGGATCTCCAGGAAGTGAAGCTGATCTGGTTCGACGGGGCTGCTGCACCCATCGGCTAAACTCCAGGACCTCCAGCAGCATCTCCAGGACCAGGATCCATCAGAGTCTCTGTTCCAGGTCTTCTTTCTGCTCCAACTATCTCTCAGGACCGAAACTATCAGGACATTTCTGATCTGAAGTGGATCAACAAGCAGCCGAGCTGGAACATTCAACACGTTCACATCATGTTACAAAACTAGACGACCTTGAAACATTAACTTCATTAACACTGTTTTAGACCTGGAACATGTTCTGGACTTCCAGATTAGTGTTAGGGTTAAGGTTAAGGTTCACTCTTAACTAAACAGGTTCTATACAGCACCAGGAAATGGTTCCTTAGGTTTGGACCACAGCAGAACCCTCTCTGGTGCCTTAAAGAACCTTTAAGAATGTAGGAAAAGCTTTGAGAAGGCCCGGGGGCTCTGACTCGACAGGTTTTATTTCAACCAATCAGAGAACCTGTAAAGAACCTGATCAACTCTGTTGTGTTCCTGTGTGTCGCCTCGAGGCAGAGGAGGAGTTCAGCTACTGACACAGTACAGGACCTCTAACAGTGGTGGTAGTAATCTCTAAAATGCATGTTAGCATTGTTAGCATCCCCCATTGGACACATACCCCCCCCCCCCCCCCTCTTCATCAGCTCCTGTTGGTCACATGACCAGCTGACAGCAGGTGGGCGGAGTCTGTCTTCCTCTTCAACCAGTTAGGAAACCAGTTTCCATCAGAATGGAGAAACTTGTTCAGTGGAGTTTAAGGTTTATGGACTTGTTGTTTCCATCAGAAGAGCCTGCAGGGCTGCAGCACCTCCCATACCTCCCCCACCTCCCATACCTCCCATACCTCCCATACCTCCCTACTACCTGCTGTCAGGTTCAGACCTGCAGCTGTATGGAGTAACGTACAGGAGGAGGATGGATACCTCCGTCTGTCTCTCTACCTGTCTGTCTGTCTACCTGTCTGTCTGTCTGTCTGTCTACCTCTAGACCTAACATAGATGTAATCTAATCTAGATGTAATCTAATGTAATCCAAGTGTAAAAGCTGAGAGGACAAACAGGCTAACTCATTGTTGACATGTTGACATGTTGACATGTTGACATCTCCCCTCATCTTCGTTCACAGCAGAAAACTTCCTGGTCTCTTTACTTCCTGGTCTCTGCTAGAGCAAGCTGATACCTGCACAGTGATGCAACCGCCTCACCGCAGCCAATCAGAGAGGGGGAGGGGGGGGGTAATTATGGGATGCCTGCAGAGTGTCAGTCTGCTGTCTTTATTCAGGGGAAAGTTGACAGAACATTGTGCTGCACAACAACAACAACAACAACAACAACAACAACAACAACAACATTATTTGTATTGCAATAATTTAATAGAGTTGACCAAGTGGTTCACCAATAAAATAATATGAAGTAAAACTAGTAAAAACGGTCTCCTGGTTCCACTGGAAGCTGACCAGTACAACCAGTCTAATACTGGGAGCTGTGAACGTCCTGCTGGGTCAGCTGGTGAAGGGTACCAGGGAACCGTGAGGTTGTGGGTTTGAATCCAGACCCGCCCATCTCTTCTGTCTCTGTTCACTGGTGACTGTCCAATAAAGCATTGAAGAAGGTGATCTGAAAGAGATCTCAGTTGATCACTGATCTGTTCTCTCTCCAGAGGATCCACTACCTGTCTCTGGAGTTCTACATGGGCCGAACCCTGCAGAACACCATGATCAACCTGGGCCTGCAGAACACCTGCGACGAGGCCGTCTACCAGGTACCGGACCGTGTGTGTGTGTGTGTGTTTGCACGTGATGAGTCGCTCTATTGTGGGCGGGGCCAGAGGCTGAGTTTGAACAGTAAAGTGATTTTCACTGCTTTGGTTTTGCCTTCATCAGGTAACACCGCTAGCTAGCAAGCGCTAACCCGCTAGCATTAACCAAAAAGAAACACAAATAATCAATAAAATGCATCAATCATTTGTTCCTGTCGCCTCTCAAATAAAAGTCGTAGAGAAGCTTTAACGTCTGGAATCAACTTCTGGTCTGAAACTAAATCACATGTAAGAAACAAGGAAGCAGAAATCTGATTGGCTGTTGAGCCGTGGTGACCAGCTGGTTGAGTCTCCTGGTGTGAATGGACTGGTGACCCGTTGATCCTGTTGATCACAGTGTGAACACACAGACCTCCAGTCAACCAGTCACCTGTATCTGATCCCCAGTCAGTTCGTCTAGTTGCAGTAGTTCTCACAGTCAAAGACCTGCTGAACCAGTTTGAGGCACCAGGAAGAATCAGGAAGAATCTGTACTGCATTCTGTTGTTGTTCATGGAGACGCTGGTCTGACAGCTTGGTCTGTTATCTGATTCTGACTGGCATCATGAATGTCTTGAAGTTGATGGAACCTGCAGGAATGTGATGTATAAGTTAGAAAACACAAATGCAGACGTGCAGCCAGACGTACAGCCAGACGTACAGCCAGACGTACAGCCAGACGTGCAGCCAGACGTGCAGCCAGACGTGCAGCCAGACGTGCAGCCAGACGTGCAGCCAGACGTACAGCCAGACGTACAGCCAGACGTGCAGCCAGACGTACAGCCAGACGTACAGCCAGACGTACAGCCAGACGTGCAGCCAGACGTGCAGCCAGACGTGCAGCCAGACGTGCAGCCAGACGTGCAGCCAGACGTGCAGCCAGACGTACAGCCAGACGTACAGCCAGACGTGCAGCCAGACGTACAGCCAGACGTACAGCCAGACGTACAGCCAGACGTGCAGCCAGACGTACAGCCAGACGTACAGCCAGACGTACAGCCAGACGTGCATCACATGCTCCTGCAGCGTTGCCTCCCTGCTGCCGGTGTCTCCGACCCGTTCATGAGAGCCGCCTTTGTCCTGAAGGCTGGATCCGGTCTGGTGAGCCTGGAGGTGAACCTAGATCTGGAGATGGATTGAGACCGACTGACGCTCATTGTTGACTCTCATTTCCATACACAAACTGACAGTCTGTCATGAACATGACATGAACGTAGATATGAGCTACGAGGAAGTAGCTGTAGTATCTGTAGTCCAGTGTAGGAACGATAGCTGTGTTCACCCCGTGTCAGGAACGACTACTGCTGGGTTTCTGGTTTGTGGTCGACATTACATCTTTGGTGTAAAGCAGGAAGTCAGATGTTTCATCACTGAGTTCATGTTGTTGAGAGAAAAAGCTGATCAGGAGAAGCCAGATTACAGAGTACTACAGAGTACTACAGAGTACTACAGAGTACTACAGAGTACTACAGAGTACTACAATCATGGTTGTCTTGATGGCTTCAAACCAGTTTGAATGTGTGAACATTGTTTGTTCTTTAAACCGTCAAGACGCTATGCCGGTTTTTCCCATATGCCTTGAACGCAACATTAGCTGTAATAAGATCCACAGGACATATCTGCTTCTCTACTGATGACACACTCCTGTCTGTGTGTGTGTGTGCGTGTGCGTGTGCGCGTGTGGTCCAGTTGGGTTTGGACATAGAGGAGCTGGAGGAGATAGAGGAGGACGCTGGACTCGGCAATGGAGGACTAGGACGACTGGCAGGTAGACACACACACACACACACACACACACACACACACACACACACACACACACACACACACACACACACACACACACACACACACACACACCATACTGCTATATCAGTCAGAGTAAGACTGTCTGGTGACTGATCCTCCTGCAGCCTGTTTCCTGGACTCCATGGCGACTCTCGGCCTGGCAGCTTACGGCTACGGCATCCGCTACGAGTTTGGCATCTTCAACCAGAAGATCAGTAACGGATGGCAGGTAGGTTGATGAGGAGACGCTTTCAGGTGACTGGTGGCCATGTTGGAGGTCCTCAGCTCTGATCAGCTGGTTGTGTTTCTTCTCAACTGAATTGAATCTTCATGGTTCATTTCTGTCTGTTTCTACTGAACTGATCATTTCATCACTGATCATCTGATTGATTTAGTGTTTAGATCATGTAGCTTGTTAGCTAGCTAACCATAGTATCTGGTCAGCTAACATCACTGTCTTGTTGTTAACACATGTGGTTAGCACACTAGCTAACGTATCTAGTAGAAGCTAGCGTTAGCAGTAGCTAGTAGTCCCATGTTAACAGTAACTAGTTAGCTAGCTACCAGTTAGTTCAGGTGAACTAGCTGACTCTTCTCCAGCTCCAACTCAGAGTGTTTTGGAGTAGAGACTAGGGCTAAAGACAAGACAGTTTACTGAGTCACAGTAACCTACATTTGGAGACAAATCTACCTGATCACACTGATCACTTTTACTGAGAACGTTACTGGAGGATCTACAGACACACCACAACAACCTGGTTCAGACAGTCAACTGGTTCTACTGACACATTAGAGTTTGGGGGAAAAGCTTTAGCTCTGTTTATGTGGTTAAAAAAAGTAGAAATGTCGTTGAGGATAATCTTGGATCCATTGCTCCGCCCACTCCTCCCCGGTCAGGTGGAGGAGGCAGATGATTGGCTGCGGTACGGTAACCCCTGGGAGAAGGCCAGACCGGAGTACATGCTGCCGGTCCACTTCTACGGCCGAGTTGAACATACTGCCGACGGCGTGAAGTGGCTGGACACACAGGTCAGACACACACACACACACACACACACACACACACACACACACACACACAGATAGACACACATACACAGTCCCAGTCTCTTTCACGCAGCACTGAACACACTTTCCACTGTGTGTGTGTGTGTGTGTGTGTGTGTGTGTGTGTGTGTGTGTGTGTGTGTGTGTGTGTGTGTGTGTGTGTGTGTGTGTGTGTGTAGGTGGTGTTGGCGATGCCGTATGACACTCCGGTTCCCGGCTATAAGAACAACACGGTGAACACCATGAGGTTGTGGTCTGCTAAGGCTCCCAACGACTTCAACCTGCAGGACTGTACGTCACATTCGTCTCTTATCGTCTCCCTGGTTGGATGTTTTTCCATAACGGTCCTTTGCTGCAGCCTGTATGACCGATTGGTTTATTGACAATTTATTAATTGCTGTGATTAATACGGAAATTAATCACAGCACCGACATTCAACACCAGACACATTTTAAAGCAGGAATTTAGCTTCCAGGCCATTAACAAGTTGAGACCATGTAAAGAGACCTAGGGGTGTTGTAAGGGACCTAGGGGTGTTGTAAGGAACCTAGGGGTGTTGTAAAGGACCTAGGGATGTTGTAAGGGACCTAGGGGTGTTGTAAAGGGGCCTAGGGGTGTTGTAAGGGACCTAGGAGTGTTGTAAGGAACCTAGGGATGTTGTAAAGGGACCTACAGATGTTGTAAGGGACCTAGGGGTGTTGTAAAGAGACCTAGGGGTGTTGTAAAGGACCTAGGGATGTTGTAAGGGACCTAGGGGTGTTGTAAAGGGACCTAGGGGTGTTGTAAAGGGGCCTAGGGGTGTTGTAAGGGACCTAGGAGTGTTGTAAGGAACCTAGGGGTGTTGTAAAGGACCTAGGGATGTTGTAAGGGACCTAGGGGTGTTGTAAAGGGACCTAGGGGTGTTGTAAAGGGGCCTAGGGGTGTTGTAAGGGACCTAGGGGTGTTGTAAAGGACCTAGGGATGTTGTAAAGGGACCTACAGATGTTGTAAGGGACCTAGGGGTGTTGTAAAGAGACCTAGGGGTGTTGTAAAGGGGCCTAGGGGTGTTGTAAAGGACCTAGGGGTGTTGTAAGGGACCTAGGGGTGTTGTAAAGGGGCCTAGGGGTGTTGTAAGGGACCTAGGGGTGTTGTAAAGGACCTAGGGATGTTGTAAAGGACCTAGGGGTGTTGTAAAGGACCTAGGGATGTTGTAAAGGACCTAGGGGTGTTGTAAAGGACCTAGGGGTGTTGTAAAGGGACCTAGGGGTGTTGTAAAGGACCTAGGGATGTTGTAAAGGGACCTAGGGGTGTTGTAAAGGACCTAGGGATGTTGTAAAGGGACCTAGGGGTGTTGTAAAGGACCTAGGGGCGTTGTAATATGGTTCTGTACTATTGAAACTAAATGTCTGCTTCTCTTCCTGGTTCCCAGTTAACATTGGAGATTACATTGAAGCTGTACTGGATCGCAACCTGGCTGAGAACATCTCCAGAGTCCTCTACCCCAATGATAATGTGAGTGTGTGTGTGTGTGAGTGTGTGAGTGTGTGAGTGTGTGTGCGTGTGTGCGTGTGTGCGTGTGTGCGTGTGTGCGTGTGTGCGTGTGTGCGTGTGTGTGTGTGTAAGAGAAGTGAGAGACAAATATTCACACATTGACGAGGTCACATGGTACATTCCTTCAGGTCATGACCAAATAAGGGAAACAAGATTCTGTAGTGAGAGGAACTAACACACACACACACACACACACACACACACACACACACACACACACACACACACACACACACACACACACACACACACACACACACACACACACACTCCAAGACACATGTAACATGAAGCCCATCAGCTGTCAGGAGGAAATCAGCTGTTGGCCAATCACCATTCAGCATTCTGCTATCAGAAGGTCCTGTAGGAAAATATATTTATACTGTAGATTTAAACATATTATATAGTTAGGACTCCAGATTGTCCTGCAATGACGTCAACGTGTGTGTGTGTGTGTGTGTGTGTGTTGTGTGTGTTGTGTGTGAGCGTGTGTGTGCGTGTGTGTGCGTGTGTGTGTGTGTGTGTGAGCGTGTGTGTATGTGTGTGTGTGTGTTGTGTGTGTGTGTGTGTGTGTGTGTGTAGTTCTTCGAGGGGAAGGAGTTGCGTCTGAAGCAGGAGTATTTCGTGGTTGCCGCCACGTTGCAGGACATCATCCGCAGGTTCAAATCCTCCAAGTTTGGCTGCAGAGACCCAATCAGGACGTCGTTCGACACTTTCCCTGACAAGGTGAGACGTGACGTCACGGTGAGATGTTTCCATCTGACATCAGAAAATGTTTCATGATCTAAACCATCAACGGGACCCGTCAGGTTTTGGTGTCAGCCAATCAGAATCAAAGAGCAAGGGCTTCTTTCTAGACCGACGATCAACAATCATACAGGAGAAATCCATCAGAGGAGAGAGAGAGACCGACAGGAGATAGACCAGAATGCAATGCAGTAGCCCAGATAGACCAGAATGCAATGCAGTAGCAAGATAGACCAGAATGCAATGCAGTAGCCAGGATAGACCAGAATGCAATGCAGTAGCAAGATAGACCAGAATGCAATGCAGTAGCAAGATAGACCAGAATGCAATGCAGTAGCCAGGATAGACCAGAATGCAATGCAGTAGCCAGGATAGACCAGAATGCAATGCAGTAGCAAGATAGACCAGAATGCAATGCAGTAGCCAGGATAGACCAGAATGCAATGCAGTAGCAAGATAGACCAGAATGCAATGCAGTAGCTAAGATAGACCAGAATGCAATGCAGCCATAAGACATGTTGGGTAATTGTCCAGTTAATTTGTCAGATCTGAGTAATGAACCAGAGGATGTTGACTGTCTACGGTCTGATAGAGTAGAAGAAAGGTTTCTTCTTCTGTGGTAATTAACCAAGTCCTGTCTGGTTAGGTGGCCATCCAGCTGAACGACACCCACCCGGCGCTGGCCATCCCCGAGCTGATGAGGGTCCTGGTGGACCTCGAGAACCTGGACTGGGACAAGGTCAGGACAGACCGACCGACCGCCATGTTGATGAGACCGAGACATACCAGGCATTTATCATAGTGTGTGTGTGTGTGTGTGTGTGTGTGTGTGTGTGTGTGTGTGTGTGTGTGTGTGTGTGTGTGTGTGTGTGTGTGTGTGTGTGTGTGTGTGTGTGTGTGTGTGTGTGTGTGTGTGTGTGTGCAGGCGTGGGACATCACCTGTCGTACCTGTGCCTACACCAACCACACGGTGCTGCCGGAGGCGTTGGAGCGCTGGCCGGTCTCCATGTTTGAGAAGCTGCTGCCCAGACACCTCGCCATCATCTACGAGATCAACCACAGACACCTGGACGTGAGGCCGGACTCTACTGTTTCTACTGTCGAATACAGTAGATGTATAAATAAAGGTTGAAGAGTCGTTTTCTCCCCCCAGAGGATCGCGGCCATGTTCCCCGGCGACACAGACCGTCTGCGGCGGATGTCTCTGATCGAGGAAGGAGATCCTAAGAGGATCAACATGGCTCACCTGTGTGTGGTCGGATCCCACGCCGTCAACGGAGTCGCCCAGATCCACTCCGACATCGTCAAGAACACTGTGTGAGTCTGACTGCTAGCTAGACACGAGTTAGCAGCTAATTCAACCGTCCAGGAATTGAGGAACTGATAGTCTGTAGGTAATGTTCAGCTGTAGCGGGAGGCTGAGTGGCGTTCAAGTTCATCTCAGTGGAGGGACGATCCTTCATCTAATTCAGAAAGGCTTCGGAAGACAACGTCCTCCAGAGCGCTAGCATTTGATTGGTGGACAGATAAGAGCGGCGTAGGGAGACTGGCGTCTCTGATGGACTGAGGTCATGTGAACCTCAGGAGACGACATCCTGTCCTCAATAAAGATGGGCTGTGGTTGTGATATCGAGACTTCTGCTTGACGAGAAAAGGGTGTATGTTCTCTTTTATTGATGTTTTTCATGGAAAGTCGTCCACTCTACTTGGCTCCAGGTTCAAGGACTTCTATGATGTAGATCCTGAGAAGTTCCAGAATAAAACCAACGGCATCACTCCTCGCCGCTGGCTGCTGCTCTGCAACCCGGGCCTGGCCGACATCATCGCCGAGGTAGGAAACACACCAGGGAGTCTGAACCCGGGTCTTCATAGTCTGGACCCAAACTGAGTCGCTAGACTAGTACTCTTGTTTTGTGACCAACATGCAGAAAATTGAGCCAGACTAGTTTTATATTGTATATATATGTAGGTATATATAATATTGTATCTATGAACAATATTTTGATATCTAGTATATGTGAAGACCAATTGAGAGCATTTTGCACTGCGTTACGGTGTAAGGTGGTAAAAATGTATCCAACGAACACGAAGGTACTGAAGGACATGAATAAAAGGTAGTGAAGAATAAAAATAGAATGGTAATAATATTTTAAATGTATGTTGGAAATGCTGCATCTTCATAATGTTCATGAAGAATTTCCACTGGCTGGAGATGATCATTGCTGTGATGTCTGTTGACTGTAAAGAACATGCGGAACGTGTTGAGAACGTTGCTGGTGTTGAAACGTTCCTGTTCCTCCTGTAGAAAATAGGAGACGACTTCCTGACCGACCTCTACCAGCTGAGGAAACTCCTCGACTTCGTCAACGATGAAGCCTTCATCCGAGATGTGGCCAAATCCAAACAGGTACAGGAGCAACTTCCATCAATCGGTGCATCAATCGGTTCATCAATCGGTTCAGCAATCGGTTCAACAATCGGTTCATCAATCGGTGCATCAATCGGTGCATCAATCGGTGCCTTGGTATTAGTAGAGGTGACTTGGAGTCTTGCTCTGAAGCCCAGATATCACCTTGTGTTAACGTCATCAGATGGGTTTTGATCCACTAACTTAAGTTAGTTAGTTAGTTAGTTAGTTAGAGGATACAGAAGACTGGAAGGTTGCAGGTTTGAATCCCCAGACCAGCTGGAAAAATCTGGTTGGGGGATGAGAAACAATCTCCCTATCAACTACTGTCATCGAGGTTCCCTTGAGCAAGGAGCTGCTCTGTGGTTGTGGTTGGTTCAGGTAAATTCATTTAAAAGTCAGTCAGCATAATAAACCTCATAGACCAGATGAGGAAACGTTGAGTAAATAAAGGTTTTGATGGAGCAGAAGGCATCACTGCGTCGGTCTGATGGTTCCTGGTGTTTTCTGAGCAGGAGAACAAGCAGAAGTTCGCCGCCCTCCTGGAGAAGCAGTACCATGTGAAGATCAACCCGGAGTCCATCTTCGACATCCAGGTCAAGAGGATCCACGAGTACAAGAGGCAGATCCTCAACTGCCTGCACATCATCACCCTGTACAACCGTAAGACCGCAGTGCTCTTCAGCAAGGCATCTTTCTCTGGATCTCCATTATATTATATTATATTATATTATATTTATTATATTATATTATACAGCCTGTTTAAGTCATTCATTGAAAAATCTATTTCCATTAAGGGAGTGGTTGCAGTGGTTTTACTAGTTGGTATGTGCTGCCCCCTGTCTGTGCTGTGGTGAACTACAGTTAGTCAGATGGAAGAACAGAGAAGATCAATACTTTATTGATCCTGGGGGGAAATCTGGGGTTGAAGCCTCATAACAGTATCACAAGAATGTACAAAATACAAAAAACAAAGGACTAAATACTAAAAACTACAGTACTAGGTGACATAGGACCAGGATGTACAGCGGATGGATGGCATGTTTACATATATACATGTAGCTTGAATGAATGGATGGTTCATGTATACAGAACAGAAATAAAGTTTCAGTTCCACCAAAATTATTATACATCAGATCTAATGTGAGTAAGTGATTCATATTTTGTCTGGTTTGTTTTCCAGGTATTAAAAAGGACCCCAACAAGTACTTTGTACCCAGGACAGTGATGATTGGAGGGAAGGTACGTGAAGCCGCAGAGCTGATGAATTTCTAATTTAGACATGTAACGATAATAAAGAGAAGAATATTTATTGTAAAAGATATGCAGTGAATATTACAATATAGTTAAAGCCCAGAGCTCGTTAAGGCCCAGAGCTCGTTAAGGCCCAGAGCTCGTTAAGGCCCAGAGCTCGTTAAGGCCCAGAGCTCGTTAAGGCTCAGAGCTCGTTAAGGCTCAGAGCTCGTTAAGGCCCAGAGCTCGTTAAGGCTCAGCAAACAGTGACAGTGTGAGAGCAAGTTATCTAGTAACAAGTCATCAGGTTTTCTAGTGTGTCTAATAAGAACCCCCCCCCCCCCCCCCAGGCGGCTCCTGGCTACCACATGGCCAAGCTGATCATCAAACTGATCACGTCTGTGGGTCACGTGATCAATAACGACCCAGTAGTAGGAGACAGACTGAAGGTGATCTACCTGGAAAACTACAGAGTCTCCATGGCTGAGAAAGGTGAGAGGGAGGAGGACCGATGGAGCCTGGAGGTCCTGGACAGTCATAGTAGTAATAATCAGATTAATCTGATCACAAGGTCTCAGGTTACTGTCTTCCAGGACCTTAGTATTGTGTTGTATCGATCAATTCTACAATAAATATGTAATCAATCAAACTGCATCATGTCAGACTGGATCAGATGAGTTTAAAACGTGGTCCACGATGTAACGGAGTGTGACTGTTTCCTGAATCAATAAAGATTAGAGCTGGTGTTTGAATCCCCAGTGATCCCTGCGGCCGACCTGTCGGAGCAGATCTCCACCGCCGGCACCGAAGCTTCTGGAACCGGAAACATGAAGTTCATGCTGAACGGAGCGCTGACCATCGGCACCATGGACGGAGCCACGGTGGAGATGGCCGAGGAGGCCGGCCAGGAAAACCTCTTCATCTTCGGCATGAGAGTGGAGGACGTGGAGGAGATGGACAGGAAGGGGTGAGGGGGGGGGTGAGGGGGGGGTGAGGGGGGGGTGAGAGGGGGGTGGGTGAGGGGGGGGTGGGGGGGTGAGGGGGGGGGTGAGGGGGGGGGTGAGGGGGGGGTGAGGGGACTCGGGAAAATACTAACGATACCCAGACATAGTAGGTATGTGTGTCATTTTACCATCAGTAAATATTTCCACATTGATGAAACAACGGGGCTTATGGGAAATGTAGTCTTAATGTGGAGAAACACTAGCAACAACACCACTGGTGAGGTCGAGGCTACCAGTCGTCTCCACCATGATAACACCAGGTACTAGTAACCCTAACCTCTGAGGTCACCAGGCTTCAAATCATAAGGGAATTGAACTCAGTCCAGACGGTCTGAAGGTCTGCAGTCCTGAACCGAGACTCTGGGACGCCAGGCGGATCTGGTTCAAGGTTCAAGCCCTGGAGTGTCAGGATCCCTCTGACTTCAGCTCCTCCTGTGTTTCCTCCAGCTACGTCGCCAAGGAATACTACGCCCGTCTGCCGGAGCTGAAGCTGGTCCTGGATCAGATCCAGAGCGGCTTCTTCAGCCCCACGCAGCCCGACCTCTTCAGAGACATGGTCGACATGCTGATGAACCACGACAGGTGAGGACGCTGCAAGGAATGCTGGGAGCCCTGACACTGCACCTCTACCAGCTCCAGACCCTGACCTCTGACCCTGACCTCTGAACCTCGTCCTCTCTCCTCCAGGTTCAAGGTGTTTGCCGACTACGAGGCCTACATACGCTGCCAGGAGCGAGTCAGCGAGCTGTACAAGGTAACGCTCTGACCTCTGACCTCCAGCCAGTCCTCACATGGCAACAACAACCAATAGAAACTAAGGATTTAACAGGATTCCCATGATGCCACACATATCACACTACATAAAACAAAGAAGTCTAAAAATGAAGTACAACGAGATTAAAAGTGATTGTTCAGTAATTATATCAACGGTTTCCAGTTTCTCAGTTTCTGATGCTTCATTCATTGAAAGTGGTTGATACTGTCAGTGCTGCCAGTTGAACACTAGAGGGCGCCTGCAGCCGAACCAGGTTTATTCCACCAGGGAGGATTAAAGTAGTGGACTGACACAACTCGTCATACAACAGACTATTAAGATTAAAGTAAAAAAATAAAGGCTTTATTCCTACATGACTTAAAGTATCGAACTTATATCGGTTTGATGCTTTTACTTTGAAAGATGAGTGTGTATATTTTCCAATGTTGATAATTCCAGTTTTCTCGATGTTGAAACGTATTTAAAGCCGGTAGATCATCTGATCTCCTGACGGCATCGTGAGTGAAACCTGTGTTTCCCTGCAGAACCCGATGGAATGGACCAAGACGGTGATCCGCAACATCGCCGCCTCCGGAAAGTTCTCCAGCGACCGAACCATCTCCCAGTACGCCCGCGAGATCTGGGGGGTGGAGCCCTCCGACGTGAAGATCCCGCCTCCCAACGAGCCGCCCGTCGAGTCTCGCAACTGATCCTCAACACGTCCAGCAGCACCAATCAACCAATCAGAGTCAAGTGAAATGACATCATCACATACAGGTTTTTGTTTCCTCTAGTTTGGGACGACACAAACACACACACACACTCACTGTTTGTGTGTGTGTGTGTGTGTGTGTGTGTGTGTGTGTGTGTGTGTGTGTGGTCCCAAACTGGATAATATAATATAATAATATAATATAATAATATAATATAACTGTAGTAATATCCACATAGATTCAGAATGGTCGTTTTCCATGTGTTGTAAACGACCATTCTGAATCTATGTGGATATTACTACAGTTATATTATATTATTATATTATATTATTATATTATATTATATTATTATATTATATTATTACTACAGTACCAGTCCAGTTTTAGATCACCTCCATCTTTCCATCTTTCCTCTGTCATCTCTAGTCCAGTGAATAACCTGAGAAGCAGTGAACTGCTGGAGGTTAAATGGTGTCAAGGTCAGATCAAGGTCAGATCAAGGTCAGATCAAGGTCAGATCAAGGTGTCAGTGAGTTTCCTTCCCCATCAAAAGCCTCTTGGACTCTGGAGGAAACTCAAACCAGTTTCTGAGTCAACAGCAAGATGAGTAAGAGGACCTGGACCAGGAAGCCCCGCCCACTAGACTGGGAGGTCTGATGGACTGACGAGTCAGGGTTGGAAAGATGGGGATGATGTAAAACCTTTGACTGGCAGTGTAACTGGAAAATACTACTATGAATACTATATGAATATTACTATGGATATTACTATGAATACGACTATGAATATAGTAGTAGAACAGTGTGAACATGATATTAATACTGTGTGGAGGGTCGGACGGTGTCTCTCGGGGGCCAAACCTCACCAGGCTCATCTGGATCGGAAACAACTAAGATTCTGTTCTATTCTGTTTGACCCAGGAGACACACGCATGCACACACGCACGCACACACATGCACACACGCACACACATGCACACACACACATGCACACACATGCACACACGCACACACATGCACACACACGCATGCACACACGCACGCACACACACACGCACACACATGCACACACGCACGCACGCACACACATGCACACACACACATGCACACACATGCACACACACACACACATGCACAGACACCAACACACACCAGCCAAAATCTTTTTTTGAAACTTTGGCCCCTAGCTTAGCTTAGCTTAGCTTAGCTTAGCTTCACTCCTTCCACATAGATAACAACCCTATTCAGCTGTTAGCAGTAGAACTTGGTTAGCAGTAGAACTTAGTTAGCAGTAGAACTTAGTTAGCAGTAGAACTTAGTTAGCAGTAGAACTTAGTTAGCAGTAGAACCTGGTTAGCAGTAGAACTTAGTTAGCAGTAGAACTTAGTTAGCAGTAGAACCTGGTTAGCAGTAGAACTTAGTTAGCAGTAGAACTTAGTTAGCAGTAGAACCTGGTTAGCAGTAGAAGCTGGTTAGCAGTAGAACTTAGTTAGCAGTAGAACTTAGTTAGCAGTAGAACTTAGTTAGCAGGAGAACTTAACACACTGCAGCAGTTTGGTCTGGACGGTACCGTGACCGGTTCTGATGCTGCTGCTCGGCTCCAAGGGGAGTTTTGAAATCCTGAAATCTCAGTGATCATTGAGTCATTGGTATCGATCGATATCGATCAACCTGATTATTGTCCCTTTAAGACCGCTGACTTCACTGTAACCCAATGAGGTGTCCTCTCATGTCTCATCATTGAGACGTCACATAGCGGAAAGAAATACTTGACCTACTACTACTACTACTACTACTACTACTACTACCTGCTACTGTATTCACACGTTTAGTTTGCTACTGATGTTCATCTTCTGGTGACGTTGAATGAAACGTTCAGTTTGTCTTTCTAGGAACTAAAAATCTGTCCCATTGATTTACAATGGAGTTGAAACGTAATGTAATCCTTTGTCTTCATCAGTACTGGATCACCTCGTCAAGACTGTTGAAAATAAAGTTTTTACACTTGAAATGTGTCTGTTGACTAAGATCTCTGATCAGTTCTTATTAAATATCGTTGTGTCGTTGGTCTCTGAACCGAGACTCCATCCAAGGACTTGATTCAGGTCAGCAGATGGAGGAAGGAGAGAAATCACTTCAGGAAAGACAAAGACGCCAGGGAGGGGGAGGGGGGGGCAGGAAGCAACGGGGCTGATGGGAAATGTAGTCTTAACGTGGAAAAACACTAGTAACAACACCACTGGTGAGATAGAGGCTACCAGTCGTCTCCATGGTCTCAGCGGTTTAGTCTTCATACCAGGTAAACTAAACTAGTGATAAACTAGTAAACTAGTGAACTAGTGAGTGAAATGGAACAGAAGCTTTAAAGTTTTGCAGAGTAAACTTGGTCTGCTGACGTTCTTAGTAAAGTCCTTTTATTTTGTAGTATTGCTCTCACTGTCAAACCCGAAGCAACACAACAGTCACTAGACGCTTTTATCCAAAGCGACTTATAAAGCTGATAGTTGACAGTATGTGGGGATCGAACCCACAACCCTGAGACTGAGAGTCTCATGCTGCTCTCATGCTCTACTGACATCACATACCAACATCACATAAAACGTCATAAGTCATTTAATTCAAGTTATAACAGGTCTTAAAAACAAACTCCACACCAAGACAGGTAATAATGTGACAACAAAACCTAAAAGAATCAAACACAGTAAAGATCCACTTCATTGCTATAGGTGATGATGTGCGTCATGCTGCGTCCTCCGGTCCTCCGCTTGTAACCGTGGCAACGAGCCCAGCCACCACGGCAACAGTTGTCCTGACAACCCTCTGTGTTCTGATGCTCGTGTTGGTGTGTGTGTGTGTGTGTGTGTCAGAGGAATGCCAAAGAAAAGGAATGGTGTGAGTTCAGTTCTGTTCATGCGAGAACGTCAAGGTCCATCATTCATACTGAAGAGATGCAGAGTGTACTGTAGGCGTGTGCACGTGAAGAATGTGTGTGTGTGATCACAGAGTGTGTGTTCCAGGCAGACTTCCTGCTATGCTTGAGGATGGGCTGTGCCGAGGAAATCACTGAAACGAAATCAAATCAAGCAGAACCGTTAGCAGAACCGTCAGCAGAACCGTCAGCAGAACCGTTAGCAGAACCGTTAGCAGAACCGTTAGCAGAACCGTCAGCAGAACCGTTAGCAGAACCGTTAGCAGAACCGTTAGCAGAACCGTCAGCAGAACCGTTAGCGACGCCAGAATGTCACATTCAAAACGGCTTTGACTGATATACATTTTAAAAGGCAGATATTGTCAATATTTGTGGACTGAAGCTGCAGATATTTCATATCATGGCAAGAAATTCCAAGTATTCACCCAGAATGTTCTAGTCAGAGTAGAAAAACCTCTGAAACATTTAGAGCATCATGGGACACTAAAACTCTCTGAGACCAGGAGAATACTACTGATGCAGTAATACTACTGATGTCCATGCAGCCTCAATATATTGAAAAAAATCATTCATTTTTCTGAGTGGCACTGAACACGGAGCAAAGGCTCCCTGCTGACCTCTTGTGGCTGTAAATAACATAACATATTAGCTGTTAGCTTGTTAGCTTACTCACAGTTTTTTTTCCACCCGTTGATAAGTCAATATATTGAGGTAGCAATGGTAAATTGCTAAAATGAAAAATGGATGCTGGAGACGTTTTTTCTTGGTAAATCAATATATTGATATAAAAATGATTTTTTTCCACCTGTTCTTAAATCAATATATTGAGAAGAATGAGAGAAGAACTAATTTAGGCAGAACTTAGAACAGTGAGAATCGCTTTTTCCCCGCTTGGTTTTCAGGGCTTCCGTAGGGATCAGTCCCACGTCGTTTAAAAAGTATTTTATTTTGTGTTTATTTATCTGTTATTATTTTGTAAAAGGTTTTCCTTCTCTTCTTCTACTACCTGAGGATGTTTGGCAGCTCCGGGCTCCTGTAGATGAACTTGTGTCTGTAGGCCAGAGAGGAAGGGAAGGGAACGAACTGAACCTTCTGACCGCTGAGGCTCTTAGACTGGGAGGCCACGTTGTACAGCTGGAGGAGGAGGAGAGGAGGAGGAGGAGAAGAGGAAGAGGAGGAGAAGAGGAAGAGGAGGAGGAGAGGGAGAGGAGGAGGAGGAGAGGAAGAGGAGGGGAAGAGGAGAGGAGGAAGATGTGGTTTAGTTTGGTGAAACATGAATGTCTCAGCCTGATTCCCTCTGAGGTGTTGATTTTTATTTTCATGTATTTGGTGCAACCTGATTTATTTTGTTCAACATACGACTTCCTGTTTCTGCACGTTAAACAAGAA
>JAXDDW010000046.1:752500-812500 GCA_034670385.1 Hoplostethus mediterraneus
GGTCGAGTTTCACAACACAAAATAAACAGTCAGATAATGTGTGTGTCACCTGGTCCCTGCGTTGCCGTGGAGATAGAGGATGACGGGGTGTGGTGATGTCAGCGTAGCATCGTACCATGCGCCGTCCTTCCCCTGCGCTTCCTGCCACATCTGGGCTGGAACAGTATGCCTGACACACACACACACACACACACACACACACACACACACACACACACACACACACACACACACACACACACACACACACACACACACACACACACACACACACACACACACACACACACACAGGGTGTAATATAATCCCCCGTGGGCCTGAAGATACCTGACCCCAGAGAGAGGGTTGGTGTGTGTGTGTGTGTGTGTGTGTGTGTGTGTGTGTGTGTGTGTGTGTGTGTGTGTGTGTGTTAGTTACCAGACTCCTATCTTGATGCCAGCTTCAGGCTCCAGGTAGAAGTTGGAGGTGTGGTTCAGTCCCTGGTCCAGAGGTCGCTTCAGGTCGATGAAGAAGGGCATCCTCACTGTGGGTGGGGGGGGACTAGTTGAGTTCCTACTAGTCAACTAGTTAACATCCAGGAGGTTTACACGCTAACACACAACAGACTGACTATAACCGAGGCGTTCAGGTGTCACCGTCTGCGACAGTTATTAAGCTCTGCAGCGTTTCCTCCTCTAGTCTCAGTCCTCTAACAAGAGAACACAAGGCATTATGGGTAGAAGAGAACTGTGGTGGTTCGTTAGGAGAGAGAACGGGATCCAACCAGCTACAGGAAACCACCCCAGAACACAAGGCATTATGGGTAGAAGGAGACTTGGTCAGTCATGTCCAGATGTTTCTTCATGTGTTCTTAACTGGTATGAACACCAGAGAAGAGCAGACAAGTCCATCATGGTAGATCAAGTTCCAGACTGGAACCAGGTTGGTCTGGACTCTCTAACCTGGTGGGATGACAGGTTACCAAAACTCAACCAACCAACCAGCTGCTGGGGAGTCATGGGACTTCTGGCTGGCTTGTGATTGGTCAGAACCTGAACCAACCAGATACTAAAATACTACCAAGTCAGCTTCTCTCTGGTTGACATCAGGACAATAACCAATAACAACACTGCAACACTGTCTGGTCCAGAAGCCCCGCCCCGCTCTCCTCTGAAGTTACAACCTGTCAGTCACCCTTCATAGCTCCGCCCACTTCCTGTCCAGTCAGACATCTAGGGTTTCACTTCCTCAGAGAGTGATCCTCAGTAAGATTTACCGGACTGACCTTTGACCCTTACTGACACAGAGACTGACAAGGTGGTGCGTTCAAGTCCCATTCACGAGCCCAGTCGTGCCGCATTCATGAAAACAAAACAAACTCGACTCCCTCGACCTTTGACCCCCAGCGAGAACAAGGAGAAACTCTGATGACATCACTAATGACATCACCAGTCTGAGTCTTGGTCAATATTGGATCGAACGAGTATCACTTCCTGTTAACTCGCCACCAATCAGAGTCGAGGCAGACGAAGAGGAAACTCACCGAAGTTGAGGAAGACGAGTTTGGCCTGGATGGACGGACACACTTTGACGATGACGGGGATGAAGATGTAGACGGCCAGCAGCCAGAACAGGATCCTCTTCAGCTTGCCGACCAGGCCTAACCTGGAGCACACACACACGCGCACGCACACACACACACACACAGACACACACACACACAGACACACACACACACACACACACACACACACACACACACACACACACAGAACCTTACTAATCTTTCATGAAACAGGCTGAGCAGGTGAATCAGGTGAAGCTGTGGATCCTGATTGATTCCTGATTGATTATTTCACCTATTAAATCCACTTTAAGATGAAGATGAAGAAGACGAAGAGGTTTAAGTCGGATAGAGGAACAGGAACAGGAACAGGAACAGAAAAACACCAACACTGCAGTTATGTTTTTCACCCGACAGCATCAACGCGTCAGCGCTGTAATTCAGTGACGTAGCCCCGCCCCCTCCGGTGGCCATGTTGGAGGTCCTCAGCTCTGAACAGCTGATGGTGTTTCTAAACGTTCAACAAATCTACCTGATCACACTGATCATGATCCAACACCCCTCAGTGATATTGATCCTCAGAAACCAGAACATCCTGACACTTTAGCTGCTATGTAACCCACCTGTGTGTGTGTGTGTGTGTGTGTGTGTGTGTGTGTGTGTGTGTGTGTGTGTGTGTGTGTGTGTGTGTGTGTGTGTGTGTAAGCTGAGCGTTCACCCTGATAACCCTGTCACAGTATCTAGAAGGCTCTCCACCTGAATTATTCATCCAGCCAGAGCTCTGCTGTGTGTGTGTGTGTGTGTGTGTGTGTGTGTGTGTGTGTGTGTGTGTGAATAGCTTTGTCTCCACGACAGCAGCGATACCAGTCACAGCTAATGTTAGCATTTAGCATTTGATGCAGTAAACCCAGCAGAGTTCAGACCTGCAGGCAGAGAGAGGTTGAACTGCTCAGCAGGTCTCAGATCCGACTAGACGACAGTGTGGGTTTGAATGTGACTCAACGTTGTCACGAGTCGTCCTCACACTTCCTGTCTCTCCGGTGAGTCGTCTGTCGCAGCAGACATGGCGCAACTCGTCTGACAACAAACGGAAACTGACTTTGTGAAACTGTTCTGGTAGGCAGAAGGTCGCGGGTTCGAACCCCGGTCCGTTACCATGTTCTTTCCTGTCCTGTCAGTCAGGAGGCTTGGAGACTCGAACCTGCCGACGGTGAGAACGTGTTGAGGTTCAGAGGAACTCAAATAAAGTCACAATAAAAACATAGTATTGACTTGAATATTTGACAATACAATACACTAAAGGCCTACTATAATAGTACTATATTATAGTACTATAATATAGTATATAATATAGTACTATTACTACTAGTAATATAGTACTAGTACTACTAGTACTATATTATAGTACTATAATATATAATATAGTATATAATATACTATAATATAGTACTATTAGCAGGAGGTGATCCAGTCCTGATGTCAGGAGATCTAGCAGGAGGTGATCCAGTCCTGATGTCAGGAGATCTAGCAGGAGGTGATCCAGTCCTGATGTCAGGAGATCTAGCAGGAGGAAGCGTTCTGCATGTCACTGGATCCACTGAGGCGACCGGATGAAGGTTCAGCTGCAGCAGAGCATCTGGCCTGAAGCCACCGGTATTATTAGCTGATGATGTCATACTGCAACCTGAAGGTCACTCTGAACCCATCAGGCGGCGGCAAGGGGAGGCGGGGCTTGGCAGAGACCAGTGATACTGCAGGTTGGAACTGTCAATCACAGTAAAAAGGCTCTCAGTGTTGCCAAGTCAGACCAATGAATGAAAAGATGCTGTTAGCTGTTAGCATCAGCAGCTAGGCTAAACCCCTTCAGGACTGAAGACCTCCGGGCTGCTGGAATCTTCCATCGCGCTTCTTCTCCGTCCGTCACTTCAAGTCGAAACGAATATTGAGGCCTGACAACATTTAGCCGGCGGACTGCTGCTCCGCTAATATAAGCTCCGCCTCTTCACCTGTCAATCAGTTCAAAGAGTCTGGATGGAAAAACTGAAGACTTGCTGCCAAATCAGACCGATAGAAACCAGTGAACACACGCCGCCAGGAATTCTGGGAAGTTGGTACGGAAATAGTTCAGGTTCCGTAAAAATCAAGAACGTTAGAAAGAAACTTTCAACTTGCCAACAGAACCGAACTGAACTAAAATACTACAACCCGGCTCAACCTGTTCCAACTGTCGAGCCACTATTCAAAACTTAGTGTTGTTAAAGAAAAACCTCAACGAGCCTGAGAGGTGAACTGGATCAACAAGTTCAGTCAGCTCAGCTTCTCTCCACAGGTTAAAGGTCGTTGGTGACTCAGGTTCATTGTTGGTGGATTAAAACGTCTTTGTTCAGATTCATTTTGTAAGAACTTAACGACCCAGTTTCACTTCCACTTGGTTTGGAAACGACCAAGACAGATCTTCTGATCTCAGGAGATCTCCTCTGGCTTCATGAAGCTTTCAGGTCTTGATCATAAATCTGATCCTGTGATGTTCTGACTTCAAGATCTGGATCACCAACGATTCACCACATCGATCGTGACTGAACTGAATATTGTCACCGAGTGGAGGAGATACAACTTGATTACAACACATTCATATGATTTAGATGATAGAAGAAGCTAGTTATATATGTTATTGATCTAATGTTGTCACATGACCACAGTAGTTTTCTCATTAGAGCCCCAATAGGACTGGAGGCTGAACCAAGACTGGTGTGGTGAGTCGGATTAGCGAACCAGCCGAGCAGCATTTGACCAACTTAGTTCCTATTCTGATCTCCCGTTGCTCCCGTTGCCCAACCAGTGACTGAGCAGGTAGGAGGTCAGGGTCCTGCTGGGTGTGGGTTCACATCCCCGTCCTCTCGACTGACCAGGACACCCTGAGACCAGATCAGGTCTGCTCTGAGACGCTGACTCGGCACTGACAGCAACGTTTCCCACACACAGGTTTTAGTAGATTACAGATTACACACACACACACACACACACACACACACAGTCTTTAACACCATGACATCATTGTCACTTTAACATGACACATAACATTCAGTCTGATTAGAGAGGGGACGTTAGCTAGCAGATCTCTAGCTAACTTAGCGTTAGCTAACAAAACGATCAGAAAAGCAGGAGGCTAGGAGCTAACGAGCTAACGAGCTAACGAGCTAACGAGCTAACAAGCTAACGTCGACTTTACCGTCGGACGTGACCAATGTTTTGATGTGGAAGAAACAGACTGATGACCGTCAGACTGATGCGGACCACCAGACTGATGCGGACCACCAGACTGATGCTGATGCGGACCACCAGACTGATGCGGACCACCAGACTGATGCTGATGCGGACCACCAGACTGATGCGGACCACCAGACTGATGCGGACCACCAGACTGATGCGGACCACCAGACTGATGACCGTCAGACTGATGCGGACCACCAGACTGATGCTGACCACCAGACTGATGCGGACCACCAGACTGATGCTGATGCGGACCACCAGACTGATGCGGACCACCAGACTGATGCTGATGCGGACCACCAGACTGATGCGGACCACCAGACTGATGCGGACCACCAGACTGATGCGGACCACCAGACTGATGACCGTCAGACTGATGCGGACCACCAGACTGATGCTGACCACCAGACTGATGCGGACCACCAGACTGATGCTGATGCGGACCACCAGACTGATGCGGACCACCAGACTGATGCTGATGCGGACCACCAGACTGATGCGGACCACCAGACTGATGCGGACCACCAGACTGATGCGGACCACCAGACTGATGACCGTCAGACTGATGCGGACCACCAGACTGATGCGGACCACCAGACTGATGCGGACCACCAGACTGATGCTGACCACCAGACTGATGCTGATGCTGACCACCAGACTGATGCGGACCACCAGACTGATGCTGATGCGGACCACCAGACTGATGCGGACCACCAGACTGATGCGGACCACCAGACTGATGACCGTCAGACTGGTGAAACAGACAGACAGCATCACTCCACTCTGACTGACTCGGTACAGGAATGCTTGTTCAGCTCTCAGTGAGACTTCCTCTTCAGATCCTGATGACAACACAGGGCCCTTCTCAAATCAAACTCATGACTCGGCCCTTGGAGCCAAATCTGCAGCACACTTCCTGCCAGCGGTGCAGTGATGCAGTCTGGGTACTCAGGAAATGGTCTCAATTGTTAAGTGATGACCTAATTCTGAAAATGAGGTCAACACATGAAGAGTTTTGTTCTGAGATGTTAGAAATGCAATTTGGGGAAAACTAACTAACTAAACTAACTAAAACTAACTAACTAAAACTAACTACCTGAAGTTCATCATCTGGAGGTCCATCTGTCAGACCGGTCTGAGGTTCTGCTGTCCTCTAGAACGTTCCACCATTTCTTTTAATTTTGTGCAAGGAAACTTTTTATAAGCGGCATCACTTCTTCACGTGGTGGAGACCTCGTTAGGGCGGAGACCTCGTTAGGGCGGAGACCTCGTTAGGGCGGAGACCTCGTTAGGGCGGAGACCTCGTTAGGGCGGAGACCTCGTTAGGAGGTCAGGACATAACTCATGTTGTCCATCATGACTAAACCCCCTATGAGACCGGTGCAATGAAAACTACCTGGAAAACCAGCAGGACTGTTGAGAACCACTAGACCACGGGTGGGCAACCTGGGGTGGGAAACCAGGGGCACCTCAACCTTCACACCTTCAGCCAGGGAGGAGGGGCTAATCAGTGACATCACCTGGTGTCATGTTTGGTTGGAGTGAAAACCTGCACTCTCAGCCCTACGTGGCTCATGATTGGTCCAGACACTAGACCTACCTCTACCTGACCCTTGACCTACCTGACCCTTGACCTACCTGACCCAAGACCTACCTGAGATGACCTGATTGAAGAGGAGCAACATGTATGACCAAAAGCATTTTAAAGTAGAACTGATGATTTGGGGTCTGGATGAACCAGAACCAGAACCAGCACCTGGTCCCAGATCAGTCACCGCTGCTCTTCTCTATCACCACTTACAGTTTCGCAACTCAACACTGACTCTCCTGTTCTGACTGACTGAGCAGGTTTCAGCTCTGAACCTGAACCAGTTAAGGTATCATGAGAACCTGAAGCTGAGGTCTGGTTCAGGTGAGTCTAAAACCTCCAGGACAGGGGGACCTGAGGACTGGAGTGAGAACCACTGTGGTGAGTTAGTCTGCAGGTAACCAACATCTAAACTAACTGAACTATGACCTCCAGTCTGATCATCACAAGACAAACAACAACAAATCAGCTGTATTATCAGAAGATCATGATCTGGTAAAGATCAGTTAGGTGGTTAGGGTGGTTTTGGTTAAAGACTGGTTAGGTGGTTAGGGTGGTTTTGGTTAAAGACTAGTTAGGTGGTTAGGGTGGTTTTGGTTAAAGACTGGTTAGGGTGGTTTTGGTTAAAGACTAGTTAGGTGGTTAGGGTAGTTAGGGAGGTGAGTGGATCCTGGTGATGTTACACTAGAAACACAATCCTACTGTAAATAATTAATGCAGGTTTTCCGATACAGGATCCAATTAACTGTTTTTTTGCATTGCAAACTCCATTAGAACCTGAACCAGAACTGGGACCAGTACTGGGACGGATGTGGACCCAGAACCAGAACCAGCTCCACTGCCACATCTTACAGGCTGTATTCACCTCCAGCTGAAGAGCCTTACCTTCTGAACGGTCTGCCCATCTTCTGGTCCGGTACCGACCGGGCTGCGGGCTCGGGGACCCCCGCTCCCCTCTTGGGACAGTACTTCAGATCCGGGTCGCTGTCCAGCAGTGTGGTGGCGCTGTCATGCTCCGCGGTCGGCGAGTTATTCCGCTTTCGCATCACTGGAAATGTTTTAAAAAAAAAGACTCAACGTGAAACGGTGAAGCGACTAAATCTGCCGTTAATCGCGCCGTCCGTTATCCGGCCTGCGGGGCGGAGAGGGGCGGCTCGCGTGGCGGCTCGCGTGGCGGCTCGCGGGGCTCGGTGTCGGAGAGCCGGTGTGGAAGCGGCGCGGCGGATCAGCACTTTACCTACATTGTTTTTAGAAGTCCGGTATCTGCAGAGACCAGCTGATCACTGCGACCTTACCCCGGCTCACGTTTCAGCCAATCAGAGGACAGCCCTGGCCGCCATGTTGGTAAGGTCACTCCACGCTGCGTTCTCGTGCCGTCAGACCGACTGAGAGGTTAAAGAGATTTATTGGCCGTTTGCGACAACGGAGATATGAAGACTACAGACAGAACACGGACGTGGTGAAGTTAAAAAGTTAAAGAGTTAAACGTCACGTCGCAGAGATTTCCGTTCCCTGCTCATCTTGGTTGCTCCTCTGAACAACATGAACCATCTGGCTTCACCAAACTCTGTCACATCAACCAAAATCAATAAACCCAGAGTAGTTTGACTGATTCAAACATTAATTTTGGTGTTTTTGTTTCAAATTAATCTGGTTGGTGACATCAGAGTTCAATAAGTAGGAGAAATCATATTTACTCTACTATACTACTACATATTTACTATACTATACTACTTACATACTTCCTGTCTGAAACTGAGGTGAACGGTACCTCCAGTGCAGAGCTCCTGTTCAGGGAGGACCTAGTGATTCTGGGGCCCTTGGCAAAGGCAAGCATGGGGGGCCGTTTCAATCCATCCTGTCTATTCAGTCCATTCAAGCTGGAGCTGGTTGAGCTGGTTGAGCTGGTTGAGCTGGTTGAGTTTGGAGGCAGTGCTAGTTGCTAGCACCAAACATCAGCAGCAGTTGATGGGGGGTGTTTTTATAGGGGACTCATATCTTTTATTTTCATCATGTTTTGTTTGTCTGCATCACTTTGCTTCATGTTTTGCTTCTCACTGTATATAGTATGACTCTTCTGAGCTTAGAGTCAAGTGTACTAGTGAGGGCAGCCTAGTACAGGGTGGTGCCGACTCAGAACCTGGTAGTCTCTCACCTGCTGATGGTGAGACTGCCCTAGTCCTGGGGATGGGCTCCATACTGTACCGATCTTCAGAAGGACTGTTTCAAAACACCGGTCACCGATCACGATGAAACGAGTTGAGGAAATAAAAACTCTGAATGGACGGTGTGAGTTTATTGCAAGAGAACTTTGTGAGATTACTGGGAGACAATACTGAGATATTGTGAGTTAGCTGTGGTTGTTTATTGTTTGGGTTAGTTGCGTGTGTGTATTAATATATATTTATTTATAGTTGGCCCAGTTAGTAGTAGCTTGGATTAGTCATGTTCCATTGCACTTGAAAACACAATTCATGTATGATTTCTAACTCCACTGTTATCTGTATGAAACCTGCTGCTCAGTCCACTCACTCTGACTACTGTACACTAGACCTGTGACACTTACTTACATTACAAAGACATTTGTTGTTGTCAATTTTTACATGAAACGGTTTTGGCAAAATACTGAGGCGCGAGAAGCCATGATCGATCATAAACACCTTCAGTTATTGATGACATACCGGGGTCTTAGCGCTCCACCATATAAACTAGATCAACATAACGGGATAGACGCACAGACCCGACTCCCTCAGCTGCTGTGACTGCGACCACCACCAGATGTCACTGTCGACTAAATGTTTCGAGCATAAAAGCATCGATCAAACGGTTCAATGTCTTCGGAAAGCCTCGTTCTGACTTCCCTACCACATAACAGAGAAGACCCGCCGACCGCGTCCCGAAACACGGTGAACCATCACTCGCGATATGACCGGAAACCTCGTATCGGTACAACTTGTCAGAAGGGTGGGGCAACTTGTGGAGTTAAAGACGCCGCGCGCACAACAACACCGTAAATAAAACTACTACATCTAAAATGAATGTATCACCATCACAACATTACAAACGAGTAGAAAGCGCGAGCTCACCCGGTCGGCCTGTGACGTGACGCTCCCTACATGACTACGGGACGGTTCACTCCCAGAACGAGGTGCAGCGGCAGCGCGTTCAACAGGTTTGCAGTCGTTTGTCCTTCACCGGCACCCAGAGTTTCCTGTCACGTGATCACAACAAAGCGTCCCATACGTCCGGTGATTTTGCCGCGAATAGGAACTTGTGCTGTAATGTAGCAGCTCGCTCTGTCAGAAGTCTTCCTCCTCTGAACTCGCCGGTTTTCTCCCGCTGCTCGCGCTCGTGTCGCCGGTCGGGATGTTTTGTGAGAAAGCCGTCGAGCTGATCCGCGAGCTGCACCGGATGGGCGACGGACAGCTGCCCGCCTTCAACGTGAGTGACCCCGATAACGATATCGATCCGTTCTCCCGTACTGAGGCAACCTGAATGTTGTCTTGCTAACCGGAGAAGCTTCGCCGGTAGAAATGACCGATTCACGCGCTTGTCTCCTCAGGAGGACGGGATCCGCCAGGTGCTGCAGGAGATGAAGGCGTTGTACGAACAGAACCAGGGCGACGTGTGAGTCAGACATGTACCTGTCTGTCTGTCTGTCTGTCTGTCTGTCTGTCTGTCTGTCTCTGTCTGTCTTCTGACTAATCTTCAGGTTTTTCTCTCTAAAGTAACGAGGCTAAATCTGAAGGCCGGTCCGACCTGATCCCGTCCATCAAGTTCCGTCACTGCTGCCTGCTGAGGAACCAGCGCTGCATCTCCGCCTACCTGTAAGACCACCTGGGGGGAGGAGGGGGAGGGGGGTGAGGTGGGGGGGGTGTCAAATGCAACCTGGTCAAAACATGAAACCGTTTATCTGAAGGACTTTAATACCTGAATGTCTCAGGTACGACAGGCTGCTTCGGATCCGGGCGCTGAGGTGGGAGTACGGGAGCGTGCTGCCGCCGAACATCCGCTTCCACATGTGTGCAGAGGAGGTGAGTGATCGATATCTCTCTCTCTCTCTCTCTCTCTCTCTCTCTCTCTCTCTAATATATATATATATTAGAAAAAAACGCCTTGCAAAGTGTATTGGTGTTGAGGATGTGGTTGCCTGGTTTAGAGGTTGGTGTTGAGGTTGAGTCTGGTCTGACCTCGTAGATGGAGTGGTTCAACCAGTATAAGAAATCCCTGGCGACCTTCATGAAGTCTCTGGGCGGCGAGGAGGGGCTGGACATCACCCAGGACACGAAGCCGCCAAAGAGCCTCTACATAGAGGTAAGAACCCTCGATGCTTTAGAGACGCCATCGAGTAGACCAGTAGAGAGTAGACCAGTAGAGACAGAGACCAGTAGAGAGTAGACCAGTAGAGACAGTAGACCAGTAGAGACAGTAGACGAGTAGACCAGTAGAGACAGTAGACCAGTAGAGACAGTAGACCAGTAGAGAGTAGACCAGTAGACCAGTAGACATGGAGGTATGCAGGTAAAAACGTTTTTTAATCACTCGCATAAGAACGAAGCACTGAGAGAATTTATGGATGATTGTGGGAGGACACTAGGACTGCTACAGGTGTGTTTATAAAGAAGACTGCTACAGGTGTGTTTATAAAGAAGACTGCTACAGGTGTGTGTTTATAAAGAACACTGCTACAGGTGTGTTTATAAAGAACACTGCTACAGGTGTGTGTTTATAAAGAAGACTGCTACAGGTGTGTGTTTATAAAGAAGACTGCTACAGGTGTGTTTATAAAGAAGACTGCTACAGGTGTGTTTATAAAGAAGACTTCTACAGGTGTGTTTATAAAGAAGACTGCTACAGGTGTGTTTATAAAGAAGACTGCTACAGGTGTGTTTATAAAGAAGACTGCTACAGGTGTGTTTATAAAGAAGACTGCTACAGGTGTGTTTATAAAGAAGACTGCTACAGGTGTGTTTATAAAGAAGACTGCTACAGGTGTGTTTATAAAGAAGACTGCTACAGGTGTGTTTATAAAGAAGACTGCTACAGGTGTGTTTATAAAGAAGACTGCTACAGGTGTGTTTATAAAGAAGACTGCTACAGGTGTGCGCCGCACGGTTTTATAGATCTGAATATCTTCTGATTCCAGGTCAGATGTTTAAAAGACCACGGCGAGTTTGAAATCGACGACGGGACCGTCATCCTCCTGAAGAAGAACAGCCAGGTATGTTTCCATTCCAGTTTCAACCTGGACTCTCATCTCATCATCTCATCACTGTAGAGCCTCTCAGGTCTTCTTGCCTCGGTCCGGCTCTCCCAACCTCAACCTCAAACCTTCTCAGTCGTTTCACGGGCAGGAGGGTCGTGTGCAGAAAAGAGGTTTGGGTGGTTTTGAGGCTGATTTGTGGAGCGTCCATCAACCCACCAAGACCTGAGGAGCTCTACAGACTGATCGATCAGTCTGTAGAGCTCCTCAGGTCTACAGACTGATCGATCCGGTCTGTAGACCTGAGGAGCTCTACAGACCGGATCAATCAGTAGGATGGAGAAACACCAGGAGGTCCTGAAAGCGTTCTGATTCTGATGGTCTTCGTCTCTCCGCAGCACTTCCTGCCACGGTGGAAATGCGAGCAGCTGATTCGCCAGGGAGTCCTGGAGCACGTGATGTCATGACGCGACGACGGCGTCTCCATAGCTACTGGACAATGATGTCATCAGACCCCCAGATAGACCCACATTAGACCCTGGACCCCCATGTGATCAGATCCAGTCCCATAAGGTTTTAGTTTGGTATTAAACTGTAGAAAGGATGAAACCCAGTATATCTGACGGGTTAGTCACTAGTGAAATAAACTACTGGAAAATTAAACTAGTCCTTATTTTGTGGGGGACCCCCTGGAATCCTCTCAAGACCCTGGGAACCTCCACAAGGACCCCCAGGACCCCCCGACTCAACTACACCGTTCTGGAAATGAATGTGATCATTCCCAGGTCTTGAAAATTTGGGAATTGTACAGAAATGTGTGGAAGATGTTGAGCTGTAGGATGTTGAGCTGTAGGATGTTGTAGATGTTGAGCTGTAGGATGTTGTAGATGTTGAGCTGTAGGATGTTGTAGATGTTGAGCTGTAGGATGTTGTAGATGTTGAGCTGTAGGATGTTGTAGATGTTGAGCTGTAGGACGACTCGTCCCTCAGAACTCGTTTGGTTTGATATTGAGTCTTTTTCTGGAAATGTTTTATAAAACAAGTGAAACATTTGGCGAGTTTTTAATTTCACTGGTTTCCACTTGGAGTCAGGATGTTGAAGTAAGGCGGAGCTCTTCAGTGGGTCCTTGAACTCAACACAGCAGGGACAGTAAAAACTAGTTGATAGTTTTAGAACAAAACATTTCTACTGCATCTTAATTTCATTTCTTCAAATCCTAACACCAGTAGGATCCAGTGATCCAGGATCCAGTGTCGACTCTTAACAGGACGTTTAGTTTTTGCAGGTCAGGTTGCCAAACATTAAAATACCACAAACACTAAAATATTGTTGAGCCGGTCGGTCGGGTCTCAGGTTCTGGTTCTGGTTCTGACTTGGTGCTTGAAAGAAGCCAGACATCAGTTTTACGGTTCACAGGACTTTTATTAAGAACCGATCAGATGTGATTGTGCAGGACAACAAACTACAGGACACGATTACAAGACGATGAAATCCTCCAGTCAGGCTGCAGGACGACAGCAGAACCAAGAGGCGGAGCTTCCATCAGTTTCTCCGCTGCACCAATCCGGTACCAGTACTGTGCTGGATCCATACTGGTCCTACTGGTCCGGTACCAGTCTTTTGGTTTTCTGCTGAATACTGAGCAGGTTTGTTTAACCAGTATGTCCTCCAGTACCAAATATCACCAGGCGTCTTCGTACCTGAACGGCACCAGTATGGAACAACACGGTACCAGTATGGATACTGGGAGCTTCACCAGTCAGTGTGCAGCAGACGACCTTCAACCAGTCGTCTTATTCTGGATTAATACTCTTAATGAATCTCCCTGATACTTACAAGTACAACAACATGAATACAGTTTTCTTAACATTAATGTACATGGAGACGATCTGAAAGACCCGATGGTTTCATGTCCAATAATGTTGAGTTGGTTCTTTGTTTCAAGGCAGTAAAGTCTCTAAGAGTTTCACCAGTCTGGTTTTAGTGTCCATGATGGTCTCAATGTTTCTTTTCACCCTGAGGAGAAAACTGGAGAAACTCTGAACACTTTGGCATGAAAATGGTCAAATTTAAAGAAAGTGAACCGTCACCGTGAGCTGATCCCCTTCAGGCTCCAGCAACACCGAGTACTACACCTTATACACAAGACTCCTAACACTGGGTTCTCCGTGTTCACACAGAAAAGTGATCTCTTCTGTCCCTGTGTAAACGCAGCCGGGAGCTTCTTGGTTCAGGTTTGATTCAACTGGATTGAACTGGTCCCAGTGGGCGGAGCCACCGGGTTTAAAGGGGAATCACAGACACATTTCATTTAGGTTGTTAGTCTGCAAAACGAGACTTCACAAAACAATCCCAACATTTATCTCTGTTTTCTGACTTGTGATTCTATGACATCAAATTACTGAAGTCATGATGCTGCAGGTCTATTAAATATCTAACTGACACGTCAGTCACTTCCTGTCTGTTGATCTAGAAAACAGAAACATGTTGGGGGATGTTAGGATGTGAAAAACCTTGAAGACCCACGTTGGCTTCGTTCCCCTTTAAGGAGGCGGCGGCCGCTCTGCTCAGTACATTAACACTTCCTGCCTCTGCAGAGACAAAAACACTTCACATGACGACCTGGCTTGACCTTCACAAAAATAAAGTCTCACCTTGACCTTTAAAATAAGAAAAATAAATTTTTTATTTGTATAAAAACAAAAACAGTACATGCATAATACCCTCTTGGCTGAAATACTTCAGACTAGTGCCGTCATGTTTACCTACAGAGCCGTGTGTGTGTGTGTGTGTGTGTGTGTGTGTGTGTGTGTGTGTGTGTGTGTGTGTGTGTGTGTGTGTGTGTGTGGCTGGTTTCCCAAAAGCATCGAGACGCTGAAAACCCGTAAATCCAACGCCATCATGGAAGCTGCGACTGAACCAGAACCTGACTATCGTTCTGAGATCAAAACAGTTCCCACAGCTGTTTAAAAGTTAGTTTGTACCATAAGATCACATTGTGAACATTTTGTATACGTGTTTTGTTGCGTGCCGCCGTCCATCAGATGCATGCTGGGAAGCTTTTTGTCTGCTGGCTGCAGAGCCAAACACTTACCAGACAACTAGATGGTGAAGAGACCAGACTGACCAGCCACCCTCAACTTAAGTTCATCTTTCAACTACACTAAGATGAACTTGGCTTCAAGATGCTTTTGGGAAACTGAGCTCAGATCAGATGCTGCCAGCAACACCGGTGGTTGCTGGTTAGTGCTGCGATCAAACGCTGAGGTCGGGAGAGAGACGGGAGGTCGTTCAGTTTGCTGAGGTGTTTTTTGGGGGAACAGCGTTAGCAGCGGCGGAGGAATCCTACGTGGCGAGGGAGGCGGGGACGATTTCCCTCAACAGTTTGTTGAGCGCGGTGATCTTCTCCTCCAACAGGAAGTTCTTCTTCTCAGCGCTTTTCTGCCGCTGCTCGGTGACCTGCAGGGCTTTCATCAGCTGGGAGTTTTCCACGTACAGATCCTTCAGCAGGACGTTGGACTTGGAGTTCTTCGCCAGCTAGAGGACGAACATGGAGGAAGGTTTGGTGAATGAGAGCGACCAGTCTTAGGCCGAATCTCAATTCTCATTTTCACCCCTACGGCTTCGGCTTGGTCCTCGGAACAGAGTCACAAGGGGTCGTGGTAGAAATCTCTCCCTAAGAAATGGGACAACCCTTCAAGACCCTGATACGCCATCGATGACGTTTACATCAACAGACGGGACGAGGTTGTTATCGGAGATTACTATGGCAACAATGGTTTTATCACAGTGACATTCATCTGATGGAGATAGAAAAACATGGACGCTCGCGATTCCTTCACAACTTATACGTTTAACGCTACTAATCGATCAAACAAGTCATCAAATAAAAAGCCCACTGCTTCATTACCAGTCCACTTCATGACAGAATAGCGTTAGCGGTGCTCTGTAGTCTAGCAAGCCGTCCTACCGTTACCCTGCCAGTCTGCACTGATATTAGAGGAGCCGGAACAAGTGCAGCAACTTCGCTGCTGGACTTTAGTTATATTTCATCATGTGACATCAAAGGGGGAAATGCGACATGTAAATATGTCAACATGCGGGACTGTCAAGCACAAATCAGCCTAAAACAATGTTGTAACGTAACTAACTAACGAAGTAGAGACATCGGCATACTAGCGATTTTTTGTTATGCTTGTTATAAAGAAACGGTCCATAATACATTGAAACGACATTAAACTAAGATAATACCACGGTTAGAATATTTTTAAAATCTTTATTAACGATTCGCAGGGCATTCTGGGAGATTTCTCCTAGCCCTTGGTTTGAAGTATGCCCCTGAAAAATCTCCGTTTGGAGGATCATGTAGCCCTAGACCTTCACCTGCCCCTCCATCACAAGAGAATCGGGACGACCCTACCCCTTCACGTGAACGTGCAAAACGGAGGGGAAGGGCTCAGGGGTGAATTGGGATTCGGCCTTAATCTGTCAGCTTTTCCTCTCTGAGTTCTCTTATGAAATGAGAACGTTCAAAGGTAAAGTGATCTATCGACCTCTACTGGCAACCAGTAAAACTACAACAACATGGATGGACGTCCTCCCAGGCTGGAGCAGAGAGCTAACAGATAGTGAGACATCACCAAGCTACATTAATTGGTCAACTAATCAATCAGTCATTGGTATTGATCAACAACTCTATATATTATGGTGATATTGGCAGTAAAAACCGAACTATTGCCCCTTTAATTTGATTGGTTGATCAACTGATCACTACTAAAAACTAATACTAATAAAGAACTACTTCCATTCACAAACTGTATAGAGACAGTAAGTCCTCAGTAGACTGACTGACCAAACAACTGACCAACCGACCAACCGGGCGACCGACCAACCGACCGACTGACCAACCAAGCGACTGACCTGCTCTTTAAGCTGATGGACCTTCTCCTGCAGCACCAAGCGGACCCCCTTCAGTTTGGTCTCCAGCTCCTCCATCCTCTCCTGCATGGCAGCCATCGCCTTCTCATACTGCTCCTGAACACAGGACAACACTGAGCTGATCTCACTGGACATCAGATCAGAACCAGTCCACTGGACTGACTGGGTTAGAGGGAACTCCCAGTGTGAATGAAATACTGGGGACAGCTCTGCACCAATCAAAGGGAGTTATGAAGACCGGGTATCTGAGGTTTTTAATGCTACCTGGAATTTAATAACAGATCAACTCAACTCAACAGAAGCCAGAAGTCTCAGCAGCTGGCCAGCTAATCAATGAGTCACTGATATTGATCACCAACCCCAGATACATTCTGTTACGTACTGCCCCTTTATGTAAGACTACCCCCGTCCCCTCCTGGTCCTGGTCCTGGTCACTACCTGCTGTAGGCTGAGCTGGGTGCCAGCCTGCTGGGCCTGGACCCTCAGCATCTCCTCCAGCTGCTGGCTCCTCCTCTGCTCCTCGGCCAGCCGGGCCTGGAGGAGCTCCACCTGCTCCCTGCCGCCAACGCTGGCCTCCTCCTTCAGCTCCTGCACCTGGCGGACATGCTGGGCCTGGGCCAGGCTCCGCGCTGTGTCCGCCCTCAATGCCTGCATGGAGAACACCAAGACGCCAAGCTGAGACGAGGAGGAGCTTCAGGGAGGAAGACACAGAAACAAGCCTGACCTCCACCTGGGGAGTCGGTCCTATCTACTGGTGTTGAGTTGGGACTGCAGCGCTGCAAACACCTACTAGTTTTAACATGAAGTATCTACTGCTAGTGAGAACAACAAACTTGAATCCACCCAAAACAGAATTGACTCGTTCTTGAGGTCAAGAATTAAATTATGTGAAGAGTTTTTTACATTATCCCAAAGATCTACAAACAACAACCAACACTGAGGTGGTCAAGGGTCAGAGGTCACAGCAGCCTATCATGATGCAGAATGATCATGATGATAGAGAAAATGTTCCCTCCAGTTTCTACAGTAACGTTCATTCTAGACTATGGCTCCAGCAGGTCATCCTGGGAGCTGGAGGTCCTGACCTGGTCCTGGGCCTGCGTCCTGGCCGTCTCCAGCTGGTTTTGTTTGGCTTTCAGGTTCTGACACTCCTGGGTCAACCGCTGGACCTCCAAACCCTGGACCTGCAGCTCTGACAGCTGAGAAGAACACCAACAGTCACCTTTAACACCGATGGATGTGAGTGTGTCAGAATGAAGCCGAGGCTGGCTGCTCCTCACCTTGTCGAAGAGGTCCTGGTTCTGGAGTCTCAGTTTCTGACACTCGTCCTTCAGAGCCGTGGAGGCCTGCTCCTCCTGCTCCTCCTGCATCTGACGGAGCTCCTCCTTCTCCATGTTCAGCCTCCTAACACTGGCCTCCAGCTCCTCAACCTAGCAACCATCACAGCACAACGCATAAGACACGTTGTCTATTTCATTTACGCTGCTGATGACTTCCACACACCATGGAACATCTGGATGAGGTTCCATCAACTTTATTGATTGATCTTTACAAGAAGGATAAACCTGATCAGCAGTAGAAACTAGTTTACTGGTAGTTAACTGGTAGGTCCTAGTTAGCCCTGAAGTGGTAACCAGACATTAGTGATGTCTGATCGACCTCTTGACCCGACCTTGTCCAGGGCTTCCTGTAACCTCCGCTGCAGGCCGGCCACTTCCTGGGCGTGGCCAGTCTTCTCCTGATTGACAGCATGGAGTTGAGAGCGAAGCAGCTCTGTCTCAGACTCCACAGAGAACAGAGACTCCTGCAGCTTCTCCACCTAAAAGGTCAGGGGTCAGGGACCACACACACAACAACATGAATATTACGAAAACAGAAATCTCCATGGACATGAACGTGTGCAAAAAATTCTGTTATTAATAATTGATTTATTAATAACAGAATGTAACAATAATAGTATAGTCACAGTCCTCACTTCTGATTAGCTGAGTCATGTTGGAAGCTATTGCAAAATACCTGAACAGAGTCTGATAATCTCCAGTGGGGAGTTTTTGTTCCAAACCTTTTGGGTTGGAAAGTGAAAAAACCCCAGAAATCTCAGCAGCTGGTCAAGTAATCGATGAGTCATTGGTATTGATAACCAACCCCATCAACCCCCACAGATAGATTATGGTCTGTCTGTGATCTGTGCCAGTAGAATTCATGTTATATTTCTCTAATCCCAATTCCCCAGCCAGACATCAGCATCCAGACCTTGTGGTTCCTCTCGTCGGCCTCCCTCAGCCGCCGGGCCTCGTCTTCCTCCAGCCACTGCTGCTTCAGAGTCATGCTGCTTAGCTCCGCCTCCACCTCCGACAGCCGGCCCAGCTGAGACGCGAAACACCGGGAACAAGGACTTTTATTACAGACCACTAAACAATAATGAACAGAAGCTACAAAGGGCAGCAGGATGGTGTAGTGGTCAGTGAGGTCACCCCCCAACCAAGAGACCTGCCCAAGTGCCCTTGAGCAAGAAATTGAACCCCTACCTACCTGCTCCACTAGCTGGCTGAGGCAATTTCTACCTAGACATGAGTTAAAGGCAGGCTTAAAGATTAAAAAAAACAAAAACAGATGAAAATGATCACTACACCACCCTGCTGACTCGTCTGTACAGTAAGATCTTCTCTGAGCAGGTCTTGGACCTCCTACCTTCTAGGACAGTAAGATCCTGGACCTTCTACCTTCTAGGACAGTAAGATCCTGGACCTTCTACCTTCTACTACAGTAAGATGTTGGACCTCCTATCTTCTACTACAGTAAGATCTTGGACCTGCTACCTTCTACTACAGTAAGATCTTGGACCTCCTATCTTCTACTACAGTAAGATCCTGGACCTTCTACCTTCTAGGACATAAGATCTTGGACCTCCTACCTTCTAGGACAGTAAGATCCTGGACCTCCTACCTTCTAGGACAGTAAGATCTTGGACCTCCTACCTTCTAGGACAGTAAGATCTTGGACCTCCTACCTTCTAGGACAGTAAGATCTTGGACCTCCTACCTTCTCCCTGCAGGAGGTCAGTTCTCTCTCCAGCCGCTGCCTCTCCTGCTGCCATCCTTCCTGCTGCTGCAGGTTCTTCCTCTCCTGCTGGTCCACCACCTCCTGCAGCTGCCTCACCTGTACGACCAGCAGACCTTTCAGTCAGTCAGTCTTTCTACATGCTAACTCCCTCTATCAAAGAGGGAGGGGGATTAGCCAGATTATCCAGTAGCCAGGTTACTGGTACTATTCATACCTATGGACAGTTTAGAGCAGTGGTCCTCACATCTGACCTCAGGGTCCAGAGTCCTACTGGTTTTCTATTCTGCCAGGTAGCTTTCATTCTAGTGGTCTACCAGGTGAATACAGGTAACTAGCTGGTAGGATAGAAAACCAGCACACTAGATCCTCTAGATTTTAGAGATACTCAATGATGAACTTTAGGTAATTATTTTTTCCAAAACGGATATAGAGCATTTTCAGACAGTGTGTCTTTGATCAGACGTCCATTTAGACATCCAGATCCAGACCTGGAATAAGTAGACAACCTGACTGCAGATTGGATTCATTCTACTCTGCTCTGGCCTGAGCTGAAGTTAGAACGGTGAGGTGGATGAATGTTAATCCATCCTGGTGCTTCACAATGATCTGGTTCCCACTTTGAGCTTTAAATCTACCAGTGTTACATGTCATCCTGTCCTTCACCAGTCCTTTCCTGTCTCTCCCCACTGTCCACTGCCTAGTAAAGCACAAATAGTAAATCACAAATAGCCTTAAAGTAATTTTAAAAAATACAGTTTTTCCAAAAAGTTAGAATCTGTTTGGCTTCTCCATAGCTGCACCCTCCTCCTTCTCCATGCTTGACATGATTTTTTGAGTTACAGCATGAAGAACTGGGTGCCGTAATTCCTGAACTGTCACTCTTCTCACCGTAGCTCCTCCCTCCTCCTGCTCCCTGGAGACCAATGTCAGGCGTTCCCTCAGCATCCGGACCGACTCCTGGTCGCCGCCGAGACGTGCGCTCAGCTCGGCGTTATCGTTGCTCAGCTGCAGGTTCCTGCTGCTCAGATCCAGGACCTCCTCACGATATTTAGAGTTCTGCACATTGAGAGGAAGCTTGTTGAAGGAACTAAACCATCTGTACTCAGAAAGTTACTTGTCAACTGCACTGTGATGGAGGCATGTAGCTAGGAGCAGCACCCTGGAGCTGGTAAAGATTCAGTGTCTTGCTCAAGGACACTTCAGTAGGGCGGACCTACATGGGGATTGAACTGGGGACCTTGCAATCACAGGACATCTGGATCTCCTACCTCTTTGTGCAGCTTCTCCTCTTCCTCTCTACTCTTCTGGTGCTCTCGCTCTACCTCATCCAGCTTTTTTCTGATAGAAGAAGCAGACAACGTTTTCATCTGACAGGTGAACAGAACTAGCATGCCTGTTATTAGCATTATTGGAGTAAAGCTTCTACTATATGGAAACTTCTCTTCTACGTCATGGGGATTTTTACTGAGAACATAAATTGCATTTAGAAAAGCAAAATCTCAGCATTTACTCAGTTGCAAAATTAAATGAACTTTCATTCAACTAACAACCGGTCTGTCTTGCAGCATCCCAGTGAAATGTGAAAAATGCTGTCTTGAGAAATGTGGCACTTAAATACAAAAAAATGTGAAAGTTAAATGGTCTTAAAAAGGTTCAGTAAAACATCTGCCCTTCATCCAGCTGTGCTGTGAAAAGCTTCGTAATAAATCCTGAAACTTTCAAAATTTACGTGAGCAAGGAGCTCAACAATAGAAGAAGCTTCAATTCCTAGATCACCAACAATACAAGGAACCAACAGTAAGGAGGTCAAGGGTCAGAGGTCACAGCACCCAGACAATAGAGACTCATGAAATAAATGTATAATTGAAGAAAATGTCAGATTCTGCTCACTTCTTCTTGACGATGTCCTCCTCCAGACTCTGTACCTCCTGCTGTAACACAGTGACTCGGTCCTTCAGAGCGCCGTTCTCTGACTGAGCCTCCTCCAGCTGGATCCTACAGACACGGAACCAGAAGAACTTCAAGAACACAAATAACTATTCTGAAGAATCAGGAAAACAGCTTGTTCCTTTGACTTGATTGATTGAAATGTATACCAGGGCAGGGCGTCCATCTAGAACAGAACATTTTTATTACACTTGATCTTCTGATAAAGCAATTATCGTTAATCAAAAAGGAAATCTCAACGATTGGTCGCCAAAATAATAATGTTCACATCACTGTGTAGTTTGTTAATCAACATTGAGAGATTTGTTGAATTTGGATATCTGAAGATCAGGTGGAAAATTACACTCATCTTGTCAACTGAATAATCTCTGTAATGTGAGTTTGATGAATCCATTCAGAATTTAAACATTTCTAATTTAACATTGAGAGAAAACAAAAACACACAAAGAACGGTGACGACAGACAGGATGAGACAAAGAAACATGAAGTTACTAACAGTGATAAACAGTCTGTCATCATGCGTTAGGTGGCTGTCATTCAGTTAGAGATGGAGTGAACTGTTAAGGCATTCCAGACAGGATGAATCAGAGAGACTGGTGTTGCAGCGTGACAATCTGACTGGCATTTCATTCCATTAGTAAGTCGAACGTCTACCTGTGGAAAAGAGTCTCGTTCAGGTGATCGCTTGCAATTAGTCAGTCAAATACCCAACGTCTGGCACTAAAATATATTTCAAGAAAGGCGGCGGATGGAGGTTAGTCATCATTGGATGGGGTTTTGAATCTCGGCAGCCGGTCTCATGCGCCACAAACCTGTGTGGACTGGCCGGGTCCATCACCATCTCCAGGGCGATGACCAGCTTCTCCATGTCCAACAGCTGCTCGGTCATCTTGCTCTTCTCCCATTTGAAGGCCTCCTCTGCCCTACTCATCTCAGCCTTGGTGTCCAGCAGGGCTTGCTGCAGCTGGATGCAGTGGTTCTCCGCCTGGGCTCTGGTGGAGCACAGCTCTCCGTCCTTGGCTTCCAACAAGATGGTCAGTTGCTGAACTTCACTGCAGTATTTCTCAGACGAGGCCTTGGCTTGCTCTAAGAGATCAGTGCTGTCTGTCACCTCAGTCCGAAGCCGATCCATCTCTGTGGTTCTGGATTTAAGCTGTCCTCTGAGGTCCAGGACAAGGTCGGCGGTTTTGTTCAGTTGGGAGCCGAGATCTCGGATGTGGTCTCTGAGCGTGAAGATTTCCTCTTCCATCTCTACGATCTGTGTGGAGAGCTGGTTGGCCACCTGGATGTAACGGCTGTTCTCTTGGCTCAGACGGCTGACCTCCTCCCTCTCCTCATGCAGGTTGGACTGGAGTTGTGTGGTTCTGGACTGCTCCTGCTTCAAAGCCTCCTGCAGACTCTCCTCAGTGCTCCTCATCCTGCCCAACTCCTCAGTGATGCTGTCCAGCTCCAGCTGTAGGTTGTCCACAGCCATGGCCTGATCCTTCAAGTCCTGGATCAGTCTGGCTCGGTCGGCCTTCAGGGTGTCCAGCTCAGTGGTCAGTTTGGACAGACTTTCAACTTTGATCCTCATCGCTTCCTGTAGCTTCTCCAACTCTGACCTCAAGGCATTCACAGTCTGGTCTTTGGCTCTGAGCTGGGCTTGTTGCTGGACGAAGGCGTCGGATAGCTGTCTGCAGTTATTAGCCACCACATCCTTGTCCTGAAGAATACTATCAGATTCAGCCTGGAGATTGTCCAGCTCTCGTTTCAGCTGCGACACCTGAAGCAGAAGCTCCTCCTCCCTCCCCTTCACCAGCTCCAGCTCCTCCTCCACTGAACACTTTTCTGAGGTGATGCGTTTATTCAAAACCTCATGGGACTCCAGGAAGTGAATGCTCTCCCCCAGCTGAGTACAGGCCTCCTCTAGTCTGGCCTCTAGTTCACAACACCGTGCACGAGAAGATGTGAGTTCACCTTCTAGTTGACCACATTGCTCTCTGAACTCGTCTAAACTGGCTTCTAATTGGCTAGCTCGCAGGCGGGAGTCATCTTCCACATCCTGGGCTGACTTCACCTCTTCCTGTAAACTAGCAACTTGTTCCTTCAGTTTACCGATCTCCTCCTTGTGCTCCTCCTCCAGCCTCCACTTCTCTGAGGAGAACTGGCTGCAGATCCTGGCCTGTTCCTCCCCAGCTCTCTCCTCACAGTGGAGTTTCTCCCTGTGGTTCTCCTGCTCCAGATGGAGGAGCTGCTTCTCCCAGGATCCTCTCTGCTCCTGCAGCCGCTGGCGCTCCCGGTGGAGCTGGTGGAGGAGGCGGCGCTGGGCCTCGGCATGCTGGAGCTTCATCTGAGAGAAATGCTGCTCTGCCTCCTCCCTGGTTACACAGTGTTGAACTAGCTGGTTAGTGTTCAACTAGCTGGTTACAGTGTTGAACTAGCTGCATATACAGTGTTGAACTAGCTGGTTAGTGTTCAACTAGCTGGTTACAGTGTTCAACTAGCTGCTTATACAGTGTTCAACTAGCTGGTTAGTGTTCAACTAGCTGTTACAGTGTTGAACTAGCTGCTTATACAGTGTTCAACTAGCTGGTTAGTGTTCAACTAGCTGGTTACAGTGTTCAACTAGCTGCGTATACAGTGTTCAACTAGCTGGTTACAGTGTTAAACTAGCTGGTTACAGTGTTGAACTAGCTGGTTAGTGTTAAACTAGCTGCTTATACAGTGTTGAGGAATACACCAAGCTGGTTATTTGGTAGATTGACCCATTGGTCAACTTCCCTGTTAAGGCATGAGAACAGACACACCAACATCATCCATTAAATATCATTGACTCAACACAGCTGATCTAGCCAGGTTGATCTTTCATCCGCTGCGTAGTTTTAACTGTATACTCCCATCACCCTCCACCTTCCCTGGTAGTACAAAACAGATTATTTTGTGTAAAAAACACATAAGACTTAAACACATATTACTTAAGATTACTTACAATTTAGCTTTACAGTTCTCATTTTCACCCTTTTCAGATAATGCTTGTGGCCTACTATCACTCAACATAGCGTATGTTAAGTGTTAGATGAGTTTGGTGTCTATGTTCTCATAACGTAGCAGCTAGGTTGACCAACTAAACTCAGTGTGTTCCTTTAAACTAGCTGCTTAAACAGTTCAATTAAAAGTGGTACGCTAGTGGAAGTAAACTAGTCAGTAGGAATTAACCGCTGTATGGGGAAACTGCTTCAACTCTGAACTGAGACTTGATGGATTGGACACTTAAAGAAAGAACTAGAACATTTAACAACCAGGGTGGATGACGGAAGAACCCAGGACCAGATTCAATCGGACGATGCTACAATACAAACATGAAGACATCTCCAGTACCGTAGTTGGATGGTTTAATGGTGTTGAGTTAAGAGTGTGTTAACGGGACATAAAACCCACAGACATTACAACAGATACACAGAAGTCTTATGAGGGATTTGAACCTAAAACCAGGGGAAAGTGAAACCAGTTCCCCTGATTCAGACAAGAGCAGTTCTCAGGTTTAACCAGCTGACTGACCTGATGACTGATGTTGTTGATGTTGGTGTTCACTGGTTTTCTGTGCTGCCTGGTGATCTGAACTTTCCCTCAAACAATAAATCATATGTGTAATAAAACAAAATCATAGAATTTAAATAGATAGAAGGGGCTGTCCCATTTATATTAACGTGGTACGGAGTGGTACGGTCCATCTCGTCCTGCCGAACCCACCTGACCAGCATCACTTCCTGGTCCATCTTCAGCTTCAGCTCCGCCTCCAGCTGGTCCTTCTCAGAGCTCAGTCGTCGGACCAGGTTTCCGATCTCCCTGGCGTAGTTCTGCTCCAGCTCCGCCTGCTCCCGCTGGGCCCTGCACACACACACGCACACGCACACGCACACGCACACGCACGCACGCACACGCACACGCACCGCACACGCACACACGCACGCACACACACACACACAACAGTTTGTTAACGGTGCTTACAGTTGCTTCCTGGGTCGTTTCTCATATTTCACGTCTTCCTGTTGTTGTAGCTCCGCCCCAAAGCTAAAGCAGAATTCAGGCTTTCCAAGGCCGTAGGAACACCGCCATACTCATCAAAGCCTCCATCATCATCCTCCTCCTCCTCCTCCTCACCTGCGCTCCTGCTCAGAGCTCCAGCCTCCTCCTCCTCCTCCTCCTCCTCCTCCAGAGCTGCTCCTCAGCTTGTCCAGCGCCTCCTTCAGCCCCCTGGCCTCCTCCTCAGCCTGGCCCTTCTGCTCCTCCAGCTCACTGATCTCCAGCTGAGAGACGAAGAGGAGATGGAGTGAAACAAGCCAGGACTTTAACTAACTCGGTTGACTAAGTGGATTCTCCATTAACTAGTAGTCGTACTAATAGTTAAGAAACAACATAATAACATTATATTTATGTTTCTGATGTAGCAGTTACAGGTAGCGTCCATGACACCCGGCCTGAAATAATAACAATAATAATCATAATCATAACAACAATCATAATACAACAACAACAACAACAATAATAATCATAACAACAATCATAATACAACAACAACAATAATACTAATAATAACAACAACAACACCTTAAAGGCTTGAGAAATGTCTTTGCGTTCCACCTCCATGTTTTGTCTCATCAGATCCATACTGCGCTCATAGAAGTTCACCTGGAGGAAGAGGAGGAGGAGGAGGAAGAGAAGAAGGCCTCAGATCATACACTGGGGTGTTTCTGGGAAAATCATCTCTAAATGATCTGCAGATTCCTGTGGGTCAGACTGAGTACCTGGGTCTCCAGCTGGACCTTGAGCTCCTGGACCTCCTGGCTGTGTTTCTGTCTGAGCTGCTCCATGGCGAGCTCTGTCTCGATGCTGACGGCAGGACCTGACACACACACACACACACACACACACACACACACACACACACACACACACACACACACACACACACACACACACACACACACACACACACACACACACACACACACACACACACACACACACACACACACACACACACACACACACACGTAAGTACTACAGGAATAGCTAATAATTTACTACTACCACTACTACTATTATTACTACAACCACTACTATTATTACTACTACCACTACCACTACTATTATTATTACTACCACTACTATTATTATTACTACCACTACTACTACTATTATTATTACTACCACTACTACTACTATTATTACTACTACCACTACTAATACTATTATTATTATTATTACTACTACTACTACTACTACTACTACTACTACTACTACTACTACTACTACTACTACTACTACTACTACTATTATTATTACTACTACTACCACCACCACTACTACTACCACTACTACTGCTATTACCACTACTACAACTACTACTACCACTACTACTACCACCACTCTACTATTACTACTACCACTACTACTATTATTACTACTACCACTACTATTATTACTACTACTACTACTATTATTATTATTACTACTACTACTACCACCACTACTACTACCACTACTACTGCTACTGCTACTACCACTACTACACACTACCACTACTACTACCACCACTCTACTATTACTACTACTTCTACTACTACTACTCCTCCTCCTGTTCATAGTACTCTCATGACTCAGGTCCTCCTCACCCTTCTGGTCCACCTGGAGTTTCTTCCTGCCCAGAGGAGACGAGTCTCGCTTCATGTCCAGGTCGTCTGAAACAGCAAGACAGAAAACTGAAGTGAAACTGGGTGTGTGTGTGTGTGTGTGTGTGTGTGTGTGTGTGTGTGTGTGTGTGTGGAGGGCGTGTCCATATCTGTAGACCTGCCTGGTCAGACCAGCCCAGCCGGTCGTTTCTTTAAAATCACATTTTAAACGTTGTTGTGATCTTCAGTTCTTTATTTCTGTTTTTACTCTTTTCTCTTTTTGACGCTGATTTTTATCTTCATGCTTTTCTTGTTTTACGAGTCTTTAACTGCGATGTGAAGCATGTTGTCACCTGGGTTCTCTCTATGACTCCCAGGGTTCTCTGGGTAGTGGTCCTACAGGGAACCATCATGAGTCAAAGAATCTGATTGGTTCAAATAAAAACCTGGTAAATCAGAATAAATGAATCCTGCTGGTTTGGAGCTTTTCAGACGTTCTGAAGTGGTTCATGTTCTGTTCTGCACCTACCTGTTAATCAATCAATCAATCAATCAATCAATTATATAGAATATAACATGGCTGCTAGCTACAGACGTTGCTATGGTTACAGTTCTGTTGGACCCGTTTTTTGGTGACTAAATGACTTTAGCTTGTAATAAAATGATCAATATTTGGTGTCAAATGATTGATGAGTTTGTGAAGTCGCCTCTTCATCCTTTCTGTTCACTATTTTAAACTGGTGCATTTCATGTTGGTTATATTTATTGTATTGAATCATTTTTATGCCGTCTTGTCTCTTTCCATCCCGTGTGGTGAACAGGATAACGTTGAGGTTTGGGTCGTTTCTGTACATCACCAGTACTTATTGAGGTTTTACCGGAGTCGGACTCGGTGCTGATGGAGCGCCGGCTGGTCCAGCTCAACGCCGCCACGTCGCCTCGACACCGACGAGACTTCCTGTCGCTTCTCTGACTCTTCAGCAGGTCCAACTCTGAACTCAACTCATCGTTCCTGTCCCGTAAATCCTGAACACACACACACACACACACACACGCACGCACGCACGCACGCACGCACGCACGCACGCACGCACGCACGCACACGCGTTTAGCAGTGTGGTGAAGCACACTGTCCAAGCTCAACACAGCATCCTGACTCAACCTGCATGCAGCACCACCACCACTACACACCAACCCCATGCCGTTTCCCTGGCAACCTGGGCAAGTTTATCAATGGGCCATAGTGGTACATCCCATAATAAGTCACCAGCCACAGTCACATTCTAGCAGCCAGATGTTTAGACTCCAAATGACGGCTGACGGACTAATTCACAGCAACAACAGTAAATCAATCATATTGATCCATACTAGTGTGGAAGCTGATCAAAACATCTCATCACAATCAGTTCAGGTTCAGTTCTTCATACACAACCAGTGTATTGATCAATTCTACAATAAATATGGAATCAATCAAACTGCATCATATCAGAGTGGACCAGATCAGAACTGATCACTCACCTTGATTTTCTATTAACCAGGGCGGCGTTAGGGTGAGTGGAGGTGAGTGGAGGTGAGTGGAGGTGAGTTATTAAAACACATTAAACTGTTTTACACACAATCAGGTTTTAATGAATAAAAGCTCAAAGATAAAATAACACAAGCTGCTGGAAACACACACACACACACACACACACACACACACACACACACACACTTACCCGGCACTGCAGTTCATAGTCTTTGATGATCTCAGAGAACCGGTCCTCGTGGTTCAGACCGGCGCTGGCCGGGTCCAAGCTGCCCAGCTGTCAATCAACCAAAACAACACAGCTTATTGGTTTAAACAAAAAACAGCATCCGACGACGAGAGACGAGGATGACGGGTAGAAAGAAGGCTAAGTGTGGTTTGACTGTGACACACACACACACACACACACACACACACACACACACACACACACACACACACACACACACACTTCATCAATCATTTAACCATGCGGCTACAAAGCTCATTGCTCAGGAGATGAGATACCTCACGCCACTAGCTGTAACACTGTGTGTGTGTGTGTGTGTGTGTGTGTGTGTGTGTGTGTGTGTGTGTGTGTGTGTGTGTGTGTATGTGTGTGTTGAGTTTGACACACCCCCAATGGAAATTCCATCAGCATGTAATTAGATGTAAAACTGTGGCTCCGTTTACCTGCACGCAGTGATCCATATCCAGGTGGGGAATTATGCTATGCTAAAGAGCTAGCATGGAGCCTACTATCACTCAACATAGTGTGCTAAAGCGTTAGCATGGAGCCTACTATCACTCAACATAGTGTGCTAAAGCGTTAGCATGGAGCCTACTATCACTCAATATAGTGTGTGCTAAAGAGTTAGCATGGCCAACAATCTACCGGGGACATATGGATGATTTTGGCGTCTGGCGTCTCATCACTTAATGGCTACTTAGGAACATCTGTCAAAAGTGTGTGTGTGTATCTGAGTGTGTGTATCTGAGTGTGTGTTAGTGTGTGTGTGTATCTGAGTGTGTGTATGTGTTAGTGTGTGTGTGTATCTGAGTGTGTGTGACCTTGTCCTGCAGCAGCTGGTCCAGGTCTCTCTGCAGTCGGGTCACTGAGCTCTCTGCTTCAGTCAGCTTCTTCTTCAGAAGGTTCAGCTCCTCCTCCAGACGCCTGTTCTCCTGGTGTGTACACACACACACACACACACACACACACACACACACACACACACACACACACACACACACACACACACACACACACACACACACACACACACACACACACACACACACACACACACACACACACACACACACACACACACACACACACACACACAGGTTATGGGTGTGAGGTTTGTTGTGGAAACATCTCCCAGTGCATGCTGGGAACACAGGGTTCATTCTGGCGGTTGTGGTTACCTGGGTGGCGCTGCTGAGCTCCTCCTGCAGGTCGACCTCCTGACCCCGCAGGAGCTGCACCTCCTCCTGCAGCTTACTCCTCTCCCGCTCCACCTGCTGCAGCAGCACCTCGCTCTCCTGCTCTGATTGGCTCCTCAGGGCCGTCAGCCTATCACGGAACTCCTGCTCCAGGTCCCTGCCAATCAGACAGCTGCTCGTTAACACCGGACCCTCCCTCTAAACTCATTGGTTGATTATCAGAGTGAACGCAGATCTAGGATACTGCAGTAAAGAGTTTCCTGTGGTGTTTTGGTGATGTGGGGCATCTTGGGTAATGTTGGTTTTGAGACCCAGGGTCACTCAGTAATCAATCGATCAATTCATTTATTGACTGACTGATTCCAGGATCACTTCCAGGTGTTGCAGTTTAACAATGGCTCTTATTTGGCCAAATAGATCATGACACATGGACAACTGTGATGTAACTGCAGGTGGGCGGAGCAGTGAGGCAGATGATGATGTTGTGATTGGTTGTCGTCGGGGTGATGGGCTCGTTTCATTATTGATTGATCATGTTTAATGGTTCTGACCAGCGGTCCTAGCTGTTTTAACTGGACTGGATTTGTATCATCAGACATACAGCATGTGTCCCCTTCAGTACCCGACTGGTGGATTCACCCTCAAACACACAAACTGTACCAACCTTCTGGAGCCCTTTAGTTGTCTGAATCTCTTTTAATGCCTTTAACGGTTTTTCAAAATAAATGTCCCATGTTTCATATTTTGACTTCTTCATGTACATTTGTATCTTTGGCTGTGTTTAGCCTCCCACCATCCCATAATAGTCAGTTTGATCCAGAGTGTTTCCCCCTACGACCTTGACCACACCAACACCAGCGTGGACATTTTCTCCATAGTTCTCCAATGAGTTCACACTTTCTGTCAGACCAGTTCTCCCATCAGCACTCGATGGAGGAGTTAACGCTGAAACAAACAGAGCTGCATTCACAGCAGAAAACGTTCTGGAACGTTCTGAAACGGCCCAGACCACGCTAGGAGCAGGTGAAGGGTGTTTACTTGATCCTGGTCTGGTTGAGCGTTTCCATGGTGGCGTGGCGGTCGTCCACCTCCCGGACCAGCTGCAGGTTCCGGCGGTCGGCCAGCTCCAGGTCGGCCTTCACCTTGTCCCGCTCGCTGCAGGCCTGCTCCGCCAGCACCCTACACAAAAACAGAGGGTTCTTCAAGGGTCAAATGGTCAGAACAGTGGATCTCTACAGTGGATCTCTACGGGACCATAACGACTCAAAGACCATCTGACTGGTTAAAACTGGTTTGGAGCATTTCATACGTTCTTAAAGGGTCTTTAAGGCACCATGGAGGGTTCTGCTGTGGTTCAGACCTAAAGAACCACTGGTGCTGTATAGAACCCTTTTTGTTAAGAGTGTATTTAACTCACTCATTTCCTGTTTTGGTCCTAAAGGCATCACCAGACTGAGCTGACATGTTTTCTCCTGCAGGTGGAGCCGTTGCCACTGAAATGAACTGTAGGTCATTACTGTTAGTGAGACTGGAGTCTGGTCGGTCTGCTCACATACTAACCCACATCAGACTCTGGATCTGGACTTTGGATCACATCCTAACCCACATCAGACTCAGTATCTGGACTTGGATCCTCCCGATGGGGTCGCACCAGCTGAGCGATGTTGAGTTAGGATGTAAAGTCTAGTTCGTCTGTCTAGTGGCACCATGGAGAGTGAGACCACCTTAATCCAGCCTTCAGTCGCAGTGGGTCTACAGCAGTGGTTCTACAGCAGTGGTTCTCGGTCCTGGTCCAGTCCCACAGCCCTGCTGGTTTTCTGTCCTACCTGCTAGTTAACTGGGCCAGGAGTAAACCAGCCCCTGATTGGATGGTTAAAGTGAAAACCAGCAGGGTGGTGGGACTGGTGGTCCAGAGACGATGGTCTACTCTCTTGATTTCCCATTTGGTTTGTCGTCGTCTTCTGTCTTCAGCTCAATCTAAGCTCCTCCCCTACAGCTGGATCCACTACTCCACTACCCCAGAATACAGGATCAGAGAGAACTTACTGTAGGTACTGGATCTCGTTCTTGTAGGAGATCACGGCGGCCTGGTGGATCCCGTTCCCACTGACCAACAGCTCATTGTCCAGAGCCAGAGTCAGGTCGGCCAGACTCAGCCTCTCCTCCAGAGGGAAGTCCAGAGTCTGCAGGGACAGTCAAACCTTTATTGATACAGACGTTCTATACGATGATGTAAGACCAGCCCTATATAGATGAAGTATAGTTACTGACTATATAGATGAAGTATAGTTACTGACTATATAGATGAAGTATAGTTACTGACTATATAGATGATGTATAGTTACTGACTATATAGATGATGTATAGTTACTGACTATATAGATGATGTATAGTTACTGACTATATAGATTAAGTATAGTTACTGACTATATAGATGATGTATAGTTACTGACTATATAGATGATGTATAGTTACTGACTATATAGATGACATGTATAGTTACTGTCTATATAGATGAAGTATAGTTACTGACTATATAGATGAAGTATAGTTACTGACTATATAGATGATGTATAGTTACTGACTATATAGATTAAGTATAGTTACTGACTATATAGATGATGTATAGTTACTGACTATATAGATGATGTATAGTTACTGACTATATAGATGACATGTATAGTTACTGACTATATAGATGACATGTATAGTTACTGTCTATATAGATGAAGTATAGTTACTGACTATATAGATGAAGTATAGTTACTGACTATATAGATGATGTATAGTTACTGACTATATAGATGACATGTATAGTTACTGACTATATAGATGACATGTATAGTTACTGACTATATAGATGAAGTATAGTTACTGACTATATAGATGATGTATAGTTACTGACTATATAGATGAAGTATAGTTACTGACTATATAGATGATGTATAGTTACTGACTATATAGATGATGTATAGTTACTGACTATATAGATGACATGTATAGTTACTGACTATATAGATGAAGTATAGTTACTGACTATATAGATGATGTATAGTTACTGACTATATAGATTAAGTATAGTTACTGACTATATAGATGATGTATAGTTACTGACTATATAGATGATGTATAGTTACTGACTATATAGATGACATGTATAGTTACTGTCTATATAGATGAAGTATAGTTACTGACTATATAGATGAAGTATAGTTACTGACTATATAGATGATGTATAGTTACTGACTATATAGATTAAGTATAGTTACTGACTATATAGATGATGTATAGTTACTGACTATATAGATGATGTATAGTTACTGACTATATAGATGACATGTATAGTTACTGTCTATATAGATGAAGTATAGTTACTGACTATATAGATGAAGTATAGTTACTGACTATATAGATGATGTATAGTTACTGACTATATAGATTAAGTATAGTTACTGACTATATAGATGATGTATAGTTACTGACTATATAGATGATGTATAGTTACTGACTATATAGATGACATGTATAGTTACTGACTATATAGATGACATGTATAGTTACTGTCTATATAGATGAAGTATAGTTACTGACTATATAGATGAAGTATAGTTACTGACTATATAGATGATGTATAGTTACTGACTATATAGATGACATGTATAGTTACTGACTATATAGATGACATGTATAGTTACTGACTATATAGATGAAGTATAGTTACTGACTATATAGATGATGTATAGTTACTGACTATATAGATGAAGTATAGTTACTGACTATATAGATGATGTATAGTTACTGACTATATAGATGATGTATAGTTACTGACTATATAGATGACATGTATAGTTACTGACTATATAGATGATGTATAGTTACTGACTATATAGATGATGTATAGTTACTGACTATATAGATGACATGTATAGTTACTGACTATATAGATGATGTATAGTTACTGACTATATAGATGAAGTATAGTTACTGACTATATAGATGATGTATAGTTACTGACTATATAGATGACATGTATAGTTACTGACTATATAGATGACATGTATAGTTACTGACTATATAGATGAAGTATAGTTACTGACTATATAGATGATGTATAGTTACTGACTATATAGATGACATGTATAGTTACTGTCTATACAGATGATGTATAGTTACTGACTAGATGTAAAACTTCCCTCCACGTACCGACATGTCGGAGTAAATCTCCTCGCCTGGGAAACCTCACCGCCTCCTCCGGCCTCTAAATACCTTTGGTCTCAACCCCTCGGCCTCGGATGAACCCGAGTCCCCTCAAAGCCACAGCAATCAGCGTCTCAAGGGCGAGTCAGATAATAACGATACAAACAGGAGGCGGAGTGGACGAGTATCCATGACAACCAAGGTGCATCAACTAGAAAACAGTAGAAAGAAGGAACGAGACAACCGAGTCCGTTCTTCGTCCTTCAGGATATTAAAACAAACCTACGGAGACTCAACGGTGGAAAACACTTTCTAACAAAACCTCCTTTCATCCAGTCACTTGTGACCCACCAGGCGGGTCTAACCAGTAAGAACAGCCTGTACACCAGAACCCTGAACACCACATGGTCCAGACCACAGGGTACCAGGTGACACCGACAGTGAAACAATATTCTGCTCTGTGTTGGTTCTCTACTAGTCCTCCAACAGGAATGTGACGGAGGATGTAATCCAAGCTGCGCTCGGTTTCCCAAAAACCGTCTGGAATGAGGAACCGGCTTCCTGCCAAGCGGCCTGGCTTTGGGAAGCCCCGGCCTGAGCAGCCAACCAGAGCCGGACCACACGGCACAGCAGGAGGACAGATGAGGTTTGGTTTTCATAGAAACACCAAATCACATCACGCCCAGGACTGGTCAGAGATCAGGGGATAATCAGACAGGGTATCAGAGGGTATCAGAGGGTATCAGAGGGTATCAGAGGGTATCAGAGGGTATCAGAGGGTATCAGAGGGTATCAAGGGGTTTGGGAGGACAGGGAATTCCCCAGGTAGGTCAGAAGGACAGATGCCCTTGTTAGCAAAACTCATAAGATGCATTTTCTGTGTTGGAGATATGACAGACTCACTTCCTGTTGGACTATAACCTCTTGACTGAACCATTTTCTGCACATTGAAATGAAACAGCTTCCATAAGAAACCTCCCATCCTCCTTTTTTCCTCCTTCTGTCAAGTTTGGAATTTCGCTAACAACCTGTAAACTCACAGGCGTCCTGGTGGCTCAGTGGTCTAAGGCCACGTCACTGTGACGTCCTGGGTTCGAATCCGGCCCGGGACCTATGTCGCATGCCCTTCCGGTCTCTCTACTGACAAATAATGCCAATAAGAAAATGTCTAAACTTTAATCTGGTAAAGACAAGAGGAGTGAATCAGCATCATGAAGACGCTGTTGCTTCCATCGGCTGCATTCTCATCTCCATCCTCTTTCTTCCCCTCCCCATTATTTAACTTTCATCTTCAAACAGCTAAAACAAGTCACTTTGTTCCCTAAACACTCAGAAAGCCTGGTCCTGACCCGGCTCTGACCCGGTCCTGGTCCGGTACTGACCTGGAGGATGTCCCGGCTGTTCCGGATGCCCTCCTCGGTCCAGAGGGTGATGATCCTCTCGGGGCTGGTACATCCCGAGCCGTCGTCCAGCCGGCTGAGGAGGCGCTGGCCCACCGTGGCCGAGAGGAGGGAGGGGGAGGTGGAGCGCAACGCCTGGGACAGCATGGAGGCAAAACCAGGTTCAGATACTGATCCAGAGCAGGTGGACTCGGTGTGTCTGCCGCTAGCTTCCAAACGCCACTGAACCTTGAATCAGCATCACGTCTCCTCCAGTCACACATGAACGGATTTCACATGCTACTAATAAACTGTTTTTGCAATGCAGTGTCGTAACCCTTAATCTGGATTAGCCTACTTTCCGCCAGCCCGGCCTCCAGACGCACATCCATGCATACCAGTTTACCATTCAGAATATTCTGGTGGGAAGGTTTCTGGCGTCCTCGGCTGAATCGCTTCACGCCTCAAACAATTCAAACTCAATTTGTGTTGATTTGGTTTGTTGTTTTTTTACTCATTTTGGAAGCTCTTGGTATTTTCAGTCATGTGTCCATCCCTCATGAGTTCACAACACACTCTTCATCCATGCATCACTCTGTAGTTCTGTACAACCTCAACATACTTCCAACCAAACTCAACGCTCACACAGCCACATCATTTCCTCCAGGATTTACAGATTTGCACCATAGAGTCAAACATTTCTGAAATATATGAAGAGAAATGGAATTTATGGGAGTCAAACTAATTAATTTCTACGGAAAAAGGTTCCAAAACATCACCTGGGAGTAAAAATGTCTTCCGGGGTCGGAGGCGGGGCCGTCTGTCCTGGCCCAGCTTAACAAGCCACAGCCAGAAATCAGACCTGAAGTGCAGTACATGATGTTTCTACCTGTCTGTTCTGCCTGGCCAACAGGTTGTTCTCCAAGAGCATGCTGGGAAAGACCTGGCTAGGCCCCGCCCACCTGATTTGACTAATTATTTGAGCAGCAGCTGCACCTGAGCCTCCTGATTGGCCAGGGAGAAAGTGGGAACTCTGTTTGTTGGTGGAAAGGTAACGCTGCCTTCAGTGTCTCCTTGTAAACTCCTACTTCAAAGAACGAAAGACGTAAATCTGACGCATTCAAGAGCTTTTGGTCGGAAATGAAAACAAAACGAACCCTGGAGCAAAAGTAGTTTTTTGTGTTTTTTGTTTTTATTGTGTCAAAGAGACGCTTTGTGATGCAGCAACAGAATCAAGAGGAAGATCACATCAGGCATGTCATGGACATTCTCATTCATCTATAAGCCCAATATAGTTGTATATTTAAGAATAATAATAATAAATAAAACTTTTCCCATCAGTCTTGGACAGTTTCCAAACTCTTATTCAAACGAAACGTCTCAGCAACTTGGGTAGCAGAGATAATTCCCATTACATCCCATTATTATAATAATTCCCAGTCGTATAAGTCGTAATTCTGACACTTCTGTCAGCACTTGAAGGCAGCATCATTTTCATTTTCCGTTTATTGCTAGAGGGACGCCGCTGGCAGCAGTCGTCTTGTTTTTCTGGCTGTCGGTTTGGACCGGCGGTTTCGGTTTGTTCATTAAAACCATCTGGACTCTCATAGCAGAGTAACGTGACTCAACACTCAACACTCAACACGTCACCCAGTAGAGAACATTATACATGCTGGATGTCAGGAAATAAAATATTTGACTCAGAATTATTGATGAATTAATTTCCTCTATGAAGCCAGACAGAACTGATACTACGCCACCATCACCATACTGTGATCAATAAGCCTGTATGAAGTCGACCTGGACTTCCACGTCCAATCAGACGTGATCTTTAATGCCAACTGTCCACATTGTAATATACAAGTTATAATTACTAATAACAATAACAACTTTATTTATGGAGTGTGTGTGTTACTGACCTTCACAGCTCTCTGGGGGTCGTGGGGTCGTATGGGGGTGGAGGAGGAGAGGGGGGCGGAGCCACAGAGAACCTTCTGGAACTCCCTGAGGCTGACTCTGCCGTCCAGGTCAGCGTCCAACTTCCTGAACAGGATGTCCAGCTCCTAAGAAGGTCAGAGGGCAAAGGTCAGAAACACACCTGGACGCATCTTCATCGCGTCTTGTGGTAAAACGTCCGAGGGGTTGATCCTCCCAGGTGGAACTGAACCACTACAGTAAACTGGTCTACATGTACAGTTACTACAGTAAACTGGTCTACATGTACAGTTACTACAGTAAACAGGTTTACATGTACAGTTACTACAGTAAACTGGTCTACATGTACAGTTACTATAGTAAACTGGTCTACATGTACAGTTACTACAGTAAACTGGTCTACATGTACAGTTACTATAGTAAACTGGTCTACATGTACAGTTTGATGCCCTGAACATTTTCAGGACTGGAATTTAAAGACTTTCTTCACTACATGGATTCTACACTTCAATCATTCTTTATCTTCATGAGGTCGTTTGTTGTTGGTGAAAGGTCAGGTTGTGCTGCGGTGTTGAGGTGAGGTGAAAGGTCAGGTTGTGCCGCGGTGTTGAGGTGAGGTGAAAGGTCAGGTTGTGCCTCGGTGTTGAGGTGAGGTGAAAGGTCAGGTTGTGCCGCGGTGTTGAGGTGAGGTGAAAGGTCAGGTTGTGCCTCGGTGTTGAGGTGAGGTGAAAGGTCAGGTTCTGCCGCGGTGTTGAGGTGAGGTGAAAGGTCAGGTTGTACCTCGGTGTTGAGGTGAGGTGAAAGGTCAGGTTGTACCGCGGTGTTGAGGTGAGGTGAAAGGCCAGGTTGTACCTCGGTGTTGAGGTGAGGTGAAAGGTCAGGTTGTACCGCGGTGTTGAGGTGAGGTGAAAGGCCAGGTTGTACCTCGGTGTTGAGGTGCTGGAGTCCCAGGTGATCACACACCACCGTCAGCTCCTCCCGGACCAGGAAGCCTCCGACTCCGACTCCCAGCTCCGCCCACACCTCCCTCATCCTCCCGTCCATCACCTCCTCCTGCCGAGGCCCGGGGGAGAGGAGGAGGCCCTCCGGACCGTCCAGCTTCCAGCACTGCTGCTGGCCTGGAAACACACACACACACACACACACACACACACACACACACACACACACACACACACACACACACACACACACACACACACACACACACACACACACACACACACACACCTTCAAATGTGGAAACCAAGTGGCCGGTCGCGGTACTGCAGCCCGGCGGCTCTCCCCAGGCTGTATGAGGTTCAGTCACCTCCAGACCAGTGGTTTTCAAATCCCATGATAATCATGTGGAGAGAATAAACTTTTGTGTTTGTGCTGTTGTTGAACATTACCGCCACACGATGGTGCCAAAGCAAATGTTTTGTAGTGTCCAACTAGAACTCATTATTTAACTGTTAAAGTGTTCCGTTTAATCCAAACACATAAATTAGTTTTATTTTAGTTTTTTTGTTAACTTTAAGTTGAACTTTTCTCCACTAGTTGTTACCGTGGTTACGGCTGCTAGCAGTCAACAGTGCGCCGACTCAGGGAACCAAACTGGTGAATCAGATCCTCAGCTCTGATCAGCTGGTTGTTTCTGTCTCAACAGAATTGAATCTTCATGGTTCATGGTTAGCACACTAGCAGTCCCATGTTAACAGTAACTAGTTAGCTAGCTACCAGTTAGTTCAGGTGAACTAGCTGACTCTTCTCCAGCTCCAACTCAGAGTGTTTTGGAGTAGAGACTAGGGCTAAAGACAAGACAGTTTACTGAGTCACAGTAACCTACATTTGGAGACAAATCTACCTGATCACACTGATCACTTTTACTGAGAACGTTACTGGAGGATCTACAGACACACCACAACAACCTGGTCCAGATGGTTCTACTGACACATTACTAACTGACAGACTGATCCTGGATCAGATGGTTGGTAGCAGATTGGTGGTGAAACTGTAAAGTTTGTTTAATCATTTCTCAGAGAGCTGGTGCAGAATGTCCTGTCACTGATTAGCTCCCCCAAACAGGTAGTACCAGTACTACTATCAGTACTACTATTGGTACTACTATCAGTACTACTAGTGGCTGGAGGCTTAGAGAAATTGCCTTGAAACCAGCAGGTCGCTGGTTCAAATTTATTTCAAACTTTATTTACTTTAAAATAAAAAACTGGTTAATCTTAAAAGGTTCTGCTAGTTTGTAGCATTTCATACGTTCTTAAAGGTTCTTTAAATCTATGTAGAACCCTTTCTATTGAGTTGAGGAGCAGGGTGGAGCTGAACGCACCTCGAGATTCAAACTGGAGGTTCTCCTTCTGACTTCCTGGTTCCTCATCAGACTTCAGGCTCTGGAAGGGAAACATGGAGGTCAGCGATGGAGAGACCAAGAGTTTACACTGTGTGTGTGTGTGTGTGTGTGTGTGTGTGTGTGTGTGTGTGTGTGTGTGCGCTAATGCCAACAGACAGAACAGTGCAGTGATCATAGGGAATTCCAGTGCTGGCGTTACTTCTGCTGGACTGAAGAGATTAGCAAGTGGCCCCTCTGTGTGTGTGTGTGTGTGTGTGTGTGTGTGTGTGTGTGTGTGTGTGTGTGTGTATGCAGCATATAGACCCCTGGTTGTCACGCTAAAGAGCTTAGCAAGTAACCCCGCCCCCTTTGTGTGTGTGGTTGTGTGAGAGAAAGACAGTGTGTGTGTGTGTGTGTGTGTAACCATGTATAACAGCATGTGACTGCAGAGCGTGTCAGACATGTAGGTTATGTTCATGTCTGATCTGTGAATAAGTCATTGGTCCTGAAATATTCAGCAGGAGCAGCTTCATTATTAACGCAGCCAGTTAGCTAGCTAGCTGCAGTGTTACCACGCGCACACACACACACACACACACACACACACACACACACACACACACACACACACACACCACCGCCGATACAATACAGATATTTTAAGTGAAACTGTTGACATCAGATATTTGTTATTGATCTTTTCCACTGTCGAGTTTCAATACTTTCATTAAGTTAAACAACATTTGATTGAATTCTTTGATTTCTAATATTTCTGCTTTTCTAAACAGGATCAGATCCTGTTTGATTCTGATCTGATTTGGTGTAAATTTCCACAAACTGGAACAAACTTCAGTTCTCTAAAGAATTTAACATTTTGAAGTGTTCTGAGACTTTAAGACGTTAAAGATGCTGTAAAATAGATCAATATTATTACAGGAATCAATAAAGTATTGATAATCCATCTCTCTCTCTCTCTCTCTTTTAAACCCTTTATGTAACTTACTAAACTGTTAGAAATGTTAACTATTTAACAGAGATTACAGTCGCTGGAAACCAGAGACAACTGGCCGAGAGAGAGACAGAGAGAGGGAGAGAGAGAGAGGGAGAGAGAGGGAGAGAGAGAGAGAGGGGGGGAGAGAGGGAGAGAGGGAGAGAGAGAGAGAGAGAGGGAGAGAGGGAGAGAGAGAGAGAGAGAGAGAGAGAGAGGGAGAGAGGGAGAGAGAGAGACAGGCAGTTTGGACAGGACTAAACTCCAGGCCATCAGATCTGTGTTGAGCCTGGTGACATAAAAACTAAATATTTCAAGCAGGACGAGAAAGAGGAGGAAGAGGAAGAAGATGAGGAAAATGAGGAAGATGAGGAAGATGAGGAAGAGGAGGAAAATGAGATTAAAACAACCCATCAGTCTCCTTCAGTCTCAATCTGTCTTTCTCTATCGCCGTCGATCGTCTGGGGTCGCAGGAATACTTGTTCCATGGACTCAAAATCATTACCTTCATTATTACCTTTATTATTACCTCGTTATGACTTTATTATTACCTTGTTATTACTTTATTACCTTGTTATTACCTTATTACCTTGTTATTACCTTTAATATTTATTATTACCTTGTTATTACCTATTATTACCCTATTACCTTTATTATTTATTACCTTGTTATTACTTTATTACTTTATTATTACCTTGTTATTACCTTTATTACCTTTATTACTTTGTTATTACTTTAATATTTTATTATTACCTTGTTATTACTTTATTACCTTATTACCTTTATTTATTACCTTGTTATAACCTTGTTATTACCTTTAATATTTTATTATTACCTTGTTATTACCTTTATTACTTTGTTATTACCTTTATTACCTTATTACCTTTATTACTTTATTATTTCCTTGTTTTTACCTCTATTACTTTATTACCTTGTTATTACCTATTATTACCCTATTACCTTTATTATTTATTACCTTATTACTTTATTATTACCTTGTTATTACCTTGTTATTACCTTTATTACCGTTATTACTTTAATATTTTATTATTACCTTGTTATTACTTTATTATTACCTTATTACCTTTATTTATTACCTTGTTATAACCTTGTTATTACCTTTAATATTTATTATTACCTTATTACCTTTATTACTTTGTTATTACCTTTATTACCTTATTACCTTTATTACTTTATTTCCTTGTTTTTACCTCTATTACTTTATTACCTTGTTATTACCTCTATTACTTTATTACCTTGTTATTACCTTTATTACTTCATTATTACCTTGTTATTACCTTGTTATTACCTTTATTACCTCATTACCTTTATTACCTTGTTATTACCTTGTTATTTCCTAGTATTACCGACTGCTTTTTTGGGAGTCAACCAATCACAACGGAGAAGAGGTTTCTTAGTGCATAGGCAGTTTACTACAACAACAACAACAACAACAACCACAATGCAAGTGGAGAAATGGAGTGAAGTTGGTGAAGCTGGTGAAGCTGGTGAAATGGGTGAAGTTGGTGAAGTGGGTGAAGCTGGTGAAGTGGATGAAGTTGGTGAAGCTGGTGAAATGGGTGAAGTTGGTGAAATGGGTGAAGTTGGTGAAGCGGGTGAAGTGGGTGAAGCTGGTGAAGCGGGTGAAGTGGGTGAAGTGGGTGAAGCTGGTGAAGTGGGTGAAGTGGGTGAAGCTGGTGAAGTGGGTGAAGTGGGTGAAGCTGGTGAAGCTGGTGAAGCTGGTGAAGTGGGTGAAGTTGGTGAAGCGGGTGAAATGGGTGAAGTTGGTGAAATGGGTGAAGTTGGTGAAGCGGGTGAAGCTGGTGAAGCGGGTGAAGTGGGTGAAGTGGGTGAAGCTGGTGAAGTGGGTGAAGCTGGTGAAGCTGGTGAAGTGGGTGAAGCGGGTGAAGTGGGTGAAGCTGGTGAAGCTGGTGAAGCTGATGAAGTGGGTGAAGTGGGTGAAGCTGGTGAAGCGGGTGAAGCGGGTGAAGCAGGTGAAGCGGGTGAAGCGGGTGAACCTGGTAGCAGCTGTAACTCAGTGTGGTTGTTTAGTTACTGCAGCTGCTTATGGAAACTGCTTATGGTCTTTCATCAGCACAAAACGCAGTCGAGGAACTCCTTCAGCAAAAAGGTAGAATAGTGAACTCACCCAGAGAAAGAGAGGGAGGAAGAAGGAGGGAGAGAAGTGGAGCAATGCATCTTTGATCTGCAGCCAGAACCAACACAGAGCGCCGGTGCAGGACGGCGGTGGAAGGCTGCCAGGAGCCACATTCCTCTTCATCCCACTTCCTGAAGCCTCTAACGCCCACGGACCCCCGCCCTCCCCCCCCCCCCCCCCCCGCCCCTCCCTCTCCCCCCCCCCCTCCCTCCACCCCGACCCCTGGCTCAGGTATTCACCGCCCCGGACCAGAGCCTGCAGACCGAAGCACCAGCAGATCGCAGGACGTCCCAGATATTTGAGACAGACCTCGCCCAGCATGAAAACACAACGTGCTTAATTCACACTGAGCAGGAAGGAGAGAAACGGGGGAGGTGTGTGTGTGTGTGTGTGTGTGTGTGTGTGTGTGTGTGTGTGTGCGTCTCTGCCAGGCTCCAGTCAGCCATCTTCCTGTCGGCTCTCTCTGATTACAGCCACATTGTAAACAGGACCACCCACTGAGGGGGGAGGAGCCGGCGAGCTCCTCCTAAAATACTCTTCTTTGTCTTATGATGTTTTGTATTGATGAATATGTGTAGAAATGTGTCTTTATTCCTTTAATTGAATTGTGAAGCACTCTGTACGATATAAGTGTAAATAAATGTAAATGTAAGTTTATTATTATTGTTATTGTATTGAGGGAGGAAGGAAGGAAGATCTGTTACCTCAACGCTCTCCAGAGACGTTGAGCGTCGTAGCTTGGCCCTGCGGACGCCGGCCGGCGGCGAGTCCGTGGCTTCGGTCCTGAACGGCAGCGAGTCCTCCGAGTCGCACGCCAGCGCCGGGTCGGGCTTGTTGTCAGGACGCGACCGGCGGCCATAACGCTTCGTTCCCTTCACAAACTTGGGCTTCACCTCCTCTGGAACCACTGGAGGGACACGGAAATAAGAGGACGAGAAGAGGAAGAGGGAGGAAGAGGAGTTAGAGGACGACTCCAGAAGACCCGCCCTCTAATTCCCCTGAGAATAATTCATACAATCTTTATTTATATGGCAGTTTAAGACAAAGGAGCAAACAAAGAGATCCAATGGACAGGAAGAGTAAAGTAAGGGAGCTTTGAAAACAATTGATAAAAGGTCAAGCAGCCCTGATGGCAAAGAGCCAATCACCTCTTGTTATTAATCTACAGCCAATAGGAACTCTTGTTTTTAATCCACATTCTGGAACAGCCAATAGGAAGCCACCACAGTAACCTTGCTGTGGAAACTCTTTTGATCAGGTTGTACAGACAGAAGGACGTTGAGGAGAAACCCAAACGCTGCGTCGGCTTTGTCGGTTTGTTGGTCGAATGAGTCGAATTCTTCACACACCAGCCACCACTGAGACCGCCTGTGATTGGTCTAAAATATCACATGACCGGCTGTGTTGCCTAAAGGAAAGCGTCTCCATTTCCTTTTTTTCGGTTTCCATGCCAACGTCTGACCATCAGCTCTTCTGAACGAACGGTTTGTTCTCCGAGTGGTTGTCTCTTTAACCTTCCTGCGCCCCCTACTGGCCCGGAGGGTAAATCAATGAATATGAAGCTGCGGCGGGTTCGACTGTGTTTCTATTTCTATGGTTGGTTGTCAGCATGTGGCCCAACTGCCTTGCTGTGCCCACTGAGCCACACAGCACCGCAGTACTATTGTCCACTGCAGCTCTTCAACCGAACCTATTCCTGGCGCCCCGGTGGAGCTCCGGGCCGTACAGATGCACATCCTGCCCACAATTGCAGGCAGACGGGTTGGTAAGTGTAGGGCAGCGACTGAAGCTGCAGAGTCACTGGGGAGAGTCGGAGTCCGGCCAGAAACAAGAGCAAATTAAAGGTTGAGCCAAAGCCCTGTCAGACTGGAATGCTCTACAGTAGCACCATCCCTTTAAATAGGCCATCTGGGAATGCCGGGAACGACTACTCACTTCTAACCTGGGAAGTACTGTAGCCCTGCAGGGGGCGGAGCAAGGCACCGACAGGGTTAGGGGTTCGATTCCCATGCTGAAAGTCTACATGGCACCTTAATGATAACACACTGAGCATCGCCACACTTCCTCACCAGGCTCCAGGTAGCTGCTCTCCTCCTCTGATGTGCTGAAGTCCAGAGAGCGAGACAGCACCGCCACAAAGCCCTCCTTAAACTCCTCAAAGTTCACCTGACAGACAGACAGATAGACAGACAGACAGAGAGAGAGACAGACAGACAGAGAGACAGACAGACGTTTCACCTGGAGATCTGATTGATCTTGTATTGATGTGTATTTAATGAGTAATTTAACGTTGCTGAGCCATATAAATGGTTTCTAGCATCAAGGCTAACATGAGGCTAACATGATGCTAACATGATGCTAACATGATGCTAATATGATGCTAACATGAGGCTCGCATGAGGCTAACATGATGCTAACATGATGCTAACATGATGCTAATATGAGGCTAACATGATGCTAACATGAGGCTAACATGATGCTAACATGAGGCTAACATGATGCTAATATGAGGCTAACATGATGCTAACATGAGGCTAACATGATGCACAGGATTTAAAAGAGAAAGTTTAGTAGGTGATAAATATTTCTGATTTCTTGTGTGTGTGTGTGTGTGTGTGTGTGTGTGTGTGTGTGTGTGTGTGTGTGTGTGCATGTCCCACCCTGGCGTAGTGCTGCGGTCCCAGCAGGGTGTCCAGCAGCAGCGGCAGGTGAGCGTCCAGGTGGAGTTTGTGGCAGAGCGCCGTCAGCTCCTCCTTGTCCAGGAAGCCGGTGGCCGTCGTATCGCAGCTGTCAAACTCCGCCTTCAGCTGGGCGACGTAGCGGCTCTGCTCCGCCTCCTCCATCCCTCCGCATCACGCTCCACCGCTCCACCCTGGACAGACCAACAGACAGACGGCCATATCACCTACACAAGATTGGATGAGACATCTTCATAATCAGATGTCTTTAAATGTCTTCACCCTTCATGATCTTTCTGCTGCATCATGATCCCCCCTCAAGGACCACTGGAACCCCCTCAAGGACCACTGGAACCCCCTCAAGGACCCCTGGAACCCCGCAAGGACCCCTGGAACCCCTCAAGGACCACTGGACCCCCTCAAGGACCCCTGGAACCCCGCAAGGACCCCTGGAACCCCTCAAGGACCACTGGACCCCCTCAAGGACCCCTGGACCCCCCTCGATAATCCCTGTAACTCCCTAAAAGACCCCTGGACCCCCCTCAAGCATCCCTGGAACCCCCTCAAAGACCCCTGGACCCCCCTCAAGGACCACCCTCAAGGACCACTAGACCCCCTCAAGGATCCCTGTAACTCCCTAAAAGACCCCTGGACCCCCCTTGAGGATCCCTGGAATTCCCTCAAGGACCCCTGGACCCCCCTCAAGGACCACTGGAACCTCCTCAAAGACCCCTGGACCCCCCTCAAGGACCACTGGACCCCCTCAAGGATCCCTGGAACTCCCTAAAAGACCCCTGGACCCCTCTCGAGGATCCCTGGAACTCCCTCAAGGACCCCTGGACCCCCCTCGATAATCCCTGTAACTCCCTCAAAGACCCCTGGACCCCCCTCAAGGATCCCTGTAACTCCCTAAAAGACCCCTGGACCCCCCCCCCCCCAAGCATCCCTGGAACCCCCTCAAGGACCACTGGACCCCCCCCCCCCCCCCAAGGACCACTGGACCCCCCTCAAGCATCCCTGGAACCCCCTCAAAGACCCCTGGACCCCCCTCAAGGACCACTGGACCCCCTCGATAATCCCTGTAACTCCCTCAAAGACCCCTGGACCCCCCTCAAGCATCCCTGGAACCCCCTAAAAGACCCCTGGACCCCCCCCCCCCCCCAAGCATCCCTGGAACCCCCTCAAGGACCACTGGACCCCCCCCCCCCCCCCCAAGCATCCCTGGAACCCCCTCAAGGACCACTGGACCCCCCCCCCCCAAGCATCCCTGGAACCCCCTCAAGGACCACTGGAACCCCCTCCAAGGACCCCTGGAACCCCCTCCAAGGACCTCTGGACCCCCTCCAAGGACCCCTGGAACCCCCTCAAGGACCACTGGACCCCCCTCAAGCATCCCTGTAATCCCCTCTAGAACCCCTGGAGGTCCCCAGACCAGCTCAGTGTTTGTAGTCTTCATCAGCTGGTAGAGAAATATCAGTTTACATGTTGATTGAGACGATTCATTATTAGGTTTGAAAACATAAAACACACAATAGTTCATAATAATCAATATCTCTAATCACCAATATCTTTAGTAACTGGTCATTATGTGTTTTGAACAGTCACCAATATCTAAACCAGTTCTAACAGTGATCATGTAGTTTAACGGGATCCGTCCCGGTGTGTCTCGCGAGCGGCGGCTTCACCATGGGAACGGGCCGCCAGAACAATAGGCTCGCGGGTCAACAGAAACAAAGTAACCACAACAAGTCACTTTCTGCGCGCGTCTCCGTTACCAGTCGGTGCAAAGTACCGAGACAACGAGCTGGTTCGGTTCTAACTAGATTTCAAAGTAAAAGTTTGGTGCGAGCGGCAGCGACGCGGCAGGTCGTGGTGATATTAAAGACATTAAGATACATGGAGCCTCTTCTTACCCCGGGAAAAGTTCTCCTCCGACTTTACGGTAAACATTCACGGTTCCTCCATCAAGGTCGGTTTCCTCTCGCGGCTCCACCGGACCCTGATGCTCCTGAAAGCCAGCCGTTATATTGCGGGTCGACCTGCGGGATAAAGTCCAGACATGTATGTAACGGAGGAGGCTGGCACGGAGATGGAAACCGACTGGAAACCAGGCACCAGCGTAAAGATGCTAGAATGTACAAAATAAGACTTCCGGTCCCAGATTTCAAAATAAAACCCGTATGGGTCACACTGCATACTCTGACACTACAGGGGAGTTTATGGAAGGACAGTCTGGAGGTTTTTAATTTTTGACCATATCATCAGTTTCACACTGTGAAGACAGACACAATAACAAGCAGGAAACCTGCAATAATAAACCTTTATTAGTGAACATGTATTAGTTCGGTTTTTCAGAATAATACACAATAGATGAAAATAAACAATTAATTTAACGATAAATATACATATAGGCAAATTTACCGCTTGGAACGGATGTTCTAGGGATGCTTTTATTTTACCAGAATGAACACCAGTTTCCGGTTATACTGTTTACCTCTGGCAACGTGATGAAGTATGAAGAGATGCTGCTATGCGAACTTCAACCGCAGGAGGGCGTTGTTGTTTAGCAATGTCCTTGCAGCTGGACGATATTGATTGGCCGATATCTGATATTTGATGAAAAGACATTTTTTGAGACCTCATCCTCCAGGCTGTCCAGGCTCTCCCACAACTGAGTCAGCTTTCTTGACCAGTTTGTTGATCTTGTTGTCATCCTTTTCCTTGATCTCACCTCCCCAACAGACCACAGCAAAGAAGAGAGCACTGGCCACCACAGTCTGGTAGAACATGGAGCAGCCTGTTGCACATTGAATGATCTGATCTCAGGAAGTACAGTCTGCTCTGACCTTTCCTGTAGAGGGCATCAGTGTTGTCTGACCAGTCCAGTTTAATGTTGAGGTGCACCCCCAGCAACCACCTCCACCTCCTCACCCTGGAGGATGACAGGTGGTGGTGGTCTCGTCTTGTTCTAACAGAAGTCCACCACTCTCTTGTCTTGCTGACATTGAGCTGTAGGTGGTTGTTGTCGCACCATCCGATGACCCTCTCCACCAGACTCCTGTACTCATCCACATTGTCCTCGTTGATGCAACCCACGATGGATGAATCATCAGAGAACTTCTGGAGATGAGTAGACCCAGAGTTGAAGTCTGAGGTGTAGAGGGTGAACAAGAATGGCGCCGGTACCGTTCCCTGTGGTACACCTGTGTGGCTCACCAGCGTATCCGACCTGCTGCCCTGTAGACCAACAAACTGCAGCCTGCTGGTGAGGTAGTCCGTAATCCAATGTGCCAACCATCATCCTGTCCTGATCAATACTAAATATTGTCAATTACCAGTATTGAACTGGAAAATGAGGTCACTGGCTGCAGTTTCCCATTCATCGTCAATAGAGAAAAATCAGAACTCTAATACAAATCAAATCATCACTTCTATCTCGTCTGTTATTTTATTCATTCCTCTTCACTTCTCCATCTGCTGTCAGGCTGTGACCTCTGACCTCCTGACTGTTGGTTGTAACGTTGCTGATTCAGGATGTAACAGGTGACAAATGACGTCATGACCACCACGTTGACTGTCGTTTATATAATGCTGCCCTCAAGGTCTCCTCGTACAGTCCTCCTTCCAACACTGGAGGGTCATGAATACGACTCGGAGTTGCTATATTTCCGGCAGTACTTGAAGGCAGCAGTGGACCGGCGCTGTGATTGGCTGACGGGTCGGGACGTAAGACTGAAGAATGCGGTAGTAAATATGAAACGGTGACTGAGAGCAGAGTAACCGAGGAGATCCATCCAAGATCCGTCCACCAGTGAGTTGATCCACCAGGGAGTTGATCCACCAGTGAGTTGATTCCTGAGTTATATTTTCTTACAGTTACAAAGTTCTGAACAGGAAAAGACAAAAGGTGAAGTAATAAAACACCAGGAGTAAAGCTGCTGTTGTTTCTTCACAACACGTTGAACCGCAGATTACAAGACTGTCCTTTCTACTCTGACTGAGTTGTGAAATGACGATGACAATGCACACACACACACACACACACACACACACACACACACACACACACACACACACACACACACACACACACACACACACACACACACACACACACACAGTAATACTTGGATGGATTTCGTTACATTAATGACTAAAATGTAAAATGTTTTGTTAATCTGAGTTCAGTGTTCAGTCCAACTAAAGGACCATTAATAACAACAATAACAACAACAACGATAATAACAACAACAATAATAATAGTAATAATAATGATGATGATGATGATGATGATAATGATAATAATAGTAATAATAATAATAGTAATAATAATGATGATGATGATGATGATAATGATAATAATAGTAATAATAATAATAGTAATAATAATAATAATAATAGTAAGAAGGAGAAACTGAATTGTTCATTTTGCAATCAAATCAAATAAAACATCATAGAATGAATTACAAAAAAATACAAATTAAAGCGGAGACTATAGAAACTACAGTAACCCTACCATAACATGTAGAAGGACACTACAGTCTCTATGGGATATTACAGTGACTACTTTTTATTTTTGTCTCCTAATCTGAATTTTGATCTTCTGCTGGCTGCTTGTTGTCTCTGACATAAAAAACACAACAAGGCCAAAACTGATCCAGATCCAGCTGAACCTTTAAATGGAGAAGCTCGTGGATCACTAGACCAGATCTGATGTTTAATAAAAGGCCTAACCCGTCTAACTAGTCTTCTGCTGTCCAGGTGAGATGGGCGGCCAGGTGTCGGTGGAGGGGGTCCACGTCGTGGTGGTCGGCGGGGGGTTTGGCGGCATCGCGGCGGCTCAGCAGCTGAAGTCCCAGCGAATCAGCTTCACCCTCATCGACATGAGAGACGCGTTCCACCACAACGTGGCGGCGCTGCGAGCCTCCGTCCAGACCGGTTTGTTATTATTTATTTTCGTAATTGGTTTTATTTTATTTTTCTGAAAATCTTTATTTTTGTATTTTCTTTTAGTTTTCTCTCTAAATATTATTTCACATTTTTGTAATTTATTATTTTTTGTCATTTTATTTTGTATTTGTATGTTTTTGTGTTTTTCCTCTTTATAAAGTCATTTATTTGTTTTGTTGAATTGATGTATTTTACTATCATGCATCGCATAAAGTGATCACATCCTGTCTCCTCCTGACTGCTCCTGTCTCCTCCTGACTCCTCCTGTCTCCTCTTGTCTCCTCCTGACTGCTCCTGTCTCCTCCTGTCTCCTCCTGACTCCTCCTGTCTCCTCCTGACTCCTCCTGTCTCCTCTTGTCTCCTCCTGACTCCTCCTCCTGTCTCCTCCTGTCTCCTCTTGTCTCCTTCTGTCTCCTCCTGTCTCCTCCTGTCTCCTCCTGACTCCTCCTGACTCCTCCTGTCTCCTCCTGTCTCCTCCTGACTCCTCCTGACTCCTCCTGTCTCCTCCTGCAGGCTTCGCCCAGAAGACCTTTATTCCGTATTCTGAGACGTTTGGAGAAAGCTTCGTCCAGGGCCGGGTGCAGCAGGTCGACGCAGACAGACAGGTGGTGAGACTGGAGACGGGTGAGGTGCGTCTGCTGGGATGAAACTTTATTGAACAGGGCGGTGTCATCTGCAAACAGTAACAGGATACAGCAAAGAAGAATAGAATAGAGCCGGGCGGTTCGTCATGAAACAAGATTAAAATGTGAATTAAGTTAATGAAGAGAAACGCGAAAGGAAGCGACAAGAAACTAGAAACCAGTAGAACCAGGTGATCTCGACTGGTCAAAGACGCCTTCCATCCATGCCAATAACTCCCATCACGCTAGCTGTGCTTTATCGGTTGCTATGGTAACTCTTGAGGTAACCAAGGATGTTCCTGGTTTTTATTCTTATGTACGTTCACTATTTTGGAGAGAACTTGTTGGTAGCTGTTAGGATGTAGGGCACCATTTTCTTCCCAGAATTCCAGTGAAGAACGCCCCCTTGAGTCTTGTGCTGATATTAACCAATGTCATAGATACCCAGTATTTATATAATACCATTATCATAGTCTGTGTTAGTGGAGATTCGCTGCGATATGATTGGTTGTCCTTCGGTGTTCCAGGAGATCCACTACTCCCACCTCATCCTGTGTACTGGGACCGACGGGCCTTTCCCTGGGAAGTTCAACACCGTGTCGTCCTACAAGGAGGCCGTCCAGAAGTACCAGGACTTTGTCCAGCAGGTACGGTGGTGATCAGCTGTTCACGGAGCTGACGACCTCCAACGACCTTGGGGAACATGTGTGTAGTTTTGGAAATGTGTTGCTGATCTCCAACCAGTGAGATGTCTCAGCTTGTTGATCCACTTCCCTTGGAGGAATCAGAACCCAGATCAGTGATGGAACCCTGATGATTGCATTCTCGAAAATGTGTGTGTAAGTGTGCATTTAAAACCATGTGTGTTGGTGTATTGATCACCTGCTGGTATTGATCAGATCCAGGCGGCGGGGTCGGTGCTGGTGGTGGGAGGAGGCTCGACCGGCGTGGAGATGGCCGCCGAGATCAAGACTGAACATCCAGACAAGAAGGTGGCGATGCGTCTCCACTGTCCTCTAACAGACCAGTCAGACCTTCATACCTCCCCTTCACTCTGTCATCAGGGTCATTCAGGGTCATTATCAGCCTGCTGTGACCTCTGACCCTTGACCTCTTTACTGTTGGTTGTACTGCTGATCCAGGAACTGAAGCTGAAAATATTCCTCTGAGTTACTGTTGTGTACCAAAGCTCTTAAAATCTACTACTACTACCAGTATTACTAGTACTACCACTACTACTACTACTACTACTACCACCAGTATTACTACTACTACTACCACTACCAGTTTTACTACTACTACAAGTTTTACTACCACTACTACTACTACCAGTATTACTACTACTACTACTACTACTACTACTACTACTACCACTACTACTACTACCACTATTACTACTATTAATACTACTACTACCAGTATTACTACTACTACTACTACTACTACTACTACTACTACCAGTATTACTACTACTACTACTACTACCACTATTACTACTACTACTACTACTACTACTACTACTACTACTTCTACTACCACTATTACTACTACTACTACCACTATTACTACTACTACTACTACTACTACTACTACTACCACTATTACTACTACTACTACTACTTCTACTACCACTATTACTACTACTATTACTACTTCTACTACTACTACTACTACTACTACCAGTATTACTACTACTACTACTACTACTACTACTGCTACTACTACTACTACTACTATTACTACTACCACTATTACTACTACTACTACTACTACTTCTACTACCACTATTACTACTACTACTACTACTACTACTACTTCTACTACCACTATTACTACTACTACTACCACTATTACTACTACCACTATTACTACTACTACTACTACTACTACTTACTACCACTATTACTACTACTACTACTACTACTACTACTACTACTACTACTACTACTACTAAACTGTATTCCTATAGAGAGGGTAAAGTGCTGTCACCGTCCCCCAGGTGGTCCTGGTCCACTCCCGGCTCGGCCTGGCCGACCCTCAGCTGCTCCCCAGCGTCCAGCAGCAGGCCAAGGAGGTTCTGCTGGAGAAAGGAGTGGAGCTGCTTCTAGGTCAGTCGCTTCCCTGTCAGTTACAGACGCTGCATGACGGGAAAGTAGTTATGACGCATACTGTCAGCTACCTGTCAGTTATCTGTCAGTTACCTGGAAACTCTTATTCAGGTCGATCTGACTGGGCTCCGTTCATTCAGAGCAAGGCAGTAACACTGCCGGGGTCGGGGGTTTGATTCCCGTACGGAGGTCCTCATTCGTACCTTATAATAAAAAGACACCGTGGCCCCGCTGCCGTCCTCAGGTCAGAAGGTGTCCAACCTGGCGGAGCTGCAGCTGAACGTGACCAGCAGCAACATGCTGGTGACCACGGACCGAGGCGCCGGCCTCAACGCCGACCTGGTGATCTGCTGCACCGGACTGAAGATCAACTCGGCCGCCTACGCCTCCAGCCTCCGTGAGTCTGACCTGCACCGCTACGAACACCTGAACCTTATCCAGAACAGTTTGGTACTGGACCTGGGAGGATCCAGACTCAAACTAACTACCTACCTAATACACTGACCTTAGTGAATGACCCACTGACGAATGCAGCCTTGGACAGATCTGAACTCTGTGAAACACTTTCAAGTCTTTTAATCTTCTTATTGAAGTTTCCTGCTGAAAGTGACGTGAAATCATACCCATCTTTTGTGTGTGTCTGCATTTAGCTGTTAATTGACTAACTAACTAACTATGTAACTAACTGTGTCCCAGTCTTGACAGCAGTGCACTCTGGGTACATAACTTCAACTTCCTGGGTTAGTATTAGTATTAACCTGGTTAACTCAAGTTATGAATGAATGATCTGTCATAGAAAGTCAAACAAGAGAAAACAACCATCAAACCATCTACCTGGAAAAAAAGAAAAGTTTTGCCAAACCATCATTGTAAAGAAGATCTTTTTCTTAATTGACTGCCTGAGTGGAAAAAAAACAATCAATCAATCAATCAATCAACCAATCACCTACTGGTTATCATTTCCCCAGCAGCCGGCTGTCTAGCGGAGGACGGAGCTCTGCAGGTGAACGATCACCTCCAGGTCGAAGGTTTCTCCAACATCTACGCCGTAGGAGACTGCGCCAACGTTAACGAACCCAAGATGGCGTACCACGCCGGCCTCCACGCCGCCGTCGCCGTCAGCAACATTGCCAACAGTCTGACCGGCAAGGCCCTGACCTCCTACCACACCGGTACAGACCGCCACCATCAATCTGGTCTTATTAAAGAGGTTGTGATTCTCTCCTTCACAGAGCAGCGATCCAACCCTGCTGTACGTTTTCACTGTGTGTGTGTGTGTGTGTGTGTGTGTGTGTGTGTGTGTGTGTGTGTGTGTGTGTGTGTGTGTGTGTGTGTGTGTGTGTGTGTGTGTGTGTGTTTGTTTCCTGCCAGGTAACGTGACCATGCTGCTCGCCATGGGTCACGATGACGGGGTCGGTCAGTACAACGGCCTCAGGCTGCCTCGATGCCTGGTCGCCCTCGCCAAGAGCAAAGACCTTCTGCTGTGGAAGAGCTGGAGAGAGATGGAGCAGAAATCTCCCTGAAGGTCCGACCAGATGCATGATGGGAACACCGCCGAGTCACATCCTCGACCTGCCACCCGTCATCTGGAGCCTCTTCTCTTCTGCCATCTAGTGGTGAAGCACTGAAGCCAGGATCAGTCCAGTCAGTACCATCGATCTCTAGAGACATACATGGTGCTAAATGTTCTGTTACATCATGAAAATTTAATTTCCCATGATTCCTTGTTGATGAAATGAAAGATGAAAGAGAACAGAGAAAACCTGTTCCTAAACATCTGTTCATCGAGAGCAGTAACTAACAGAACGCTGAAAACACACACAATATATATATATATATATATATATATATATATATATTTTGACAGTCAGGATGTAGCAGCATATCAACAGCAAAACTGTTTTCTTTTTCCACTGTTACATTTGTACAAAAGTTCCTCCAGTTTCATCTCAGAGACGAATGTACTGAGATTTAAATGTTATTCATAAAATAAATGCAGCCTTGAAATCATTCAGTTGAATTAATCAGTCATAATAAATTGATCCTTTTCCTATGATACCATGAACATGTTTCTTTAGTGTGATTGGTAAATTGATTAAAAACACTGGAGGCTTTATAACAACCAAAAGGTTTGAGATAAAACTCATGAAAAACCATCGAGAATAGTTTACACACACACACACACACCTGCATATCTCCAAGTGATCTACTAGCCAAGCAGAGCATTGTTTTGGGTGGAAACCTGCTGGGAAACCAGGAGACCAAACACTGGACAGCTCCACCTCACTCTGAACCCAGAGCGTCATCGGATCTAAGCACCTTAAAGTTCCTGACTTGAACTAGACTTCCCTCAACGCCTGGTGTGTTAGAGGTTCCTGGAGGCTTCAGGGTTCATAATGATAAACTTTACGTTCTGTCACATTTCAAAATTCCAGGACTTTTCCAAGACTGTTCCATGACATATAGCACAATTTCCACGACCGACATTTGTCAGACACTCACCTGAAGGCAGCCAGGCTGAGCGACCAGAGAACCAGCGGGCGGCGGAGGTTCAGTCTCGGTCTCTCCTTCATCAGCTGCTGCCCGGCGAACACCAGAGCCACGTACAGCGCGCAGAACACGAACGACGTCCTCCTGCAGGAACCAATACAGTTAATAAAGATAAACTGAAACTTACCGAGCAGAAAATTCACCCTGAATATTTTTGATACGACAGCATTACTGTCAAATTTATGAATCAATGTCTCTTTTATAATAAAGGTATGCCATATTCATCATTTTTCAAAAAATATTTCAAGTAGTGAAGTGATTTTCATTAATTTGATAGGAATATTCTAGCAAAACCACAGGAGATAAAATACTATAGAATACACTGCGCTCACTGTTGAGGACCACAGATACACTATAAGATCCTATAGGAATATTAGCAGTTTCCATTGGGCGACAAGTCAATATGATCGTATTTCAGTACACACGCGCACACGCGCACACACACACACGCGCGCACACGCGCACACACACGCACGCACACACACACACACACACACACACACGATGAAACCATGATTGTGTCGGTCTCTCAGATGTGTCATAGTTTGGCCCAGCTGATGTTTCTGTGATACTGTGGCTGGGAGTGACTAGGTGTCCGTCAGGCCGGACTCCATTCAGAAATGTGTCAGTTTAAGGTTTCCTTGCTTATCGGTAAAGGTACAAACCTCCACCAACACGATTCAACATCTAACAGGATAAACTAGCAGGTCGGCGCTACACGGCTCAGTAAAACTTCATTACATGTTGAAACAAATCCGTGAATAACGAGACACCTCGAGACTCTTACCAGTTCGCTTGCATCCATTCTATCGCGCCTCTCTCGTCAAACCGGCGCTCGAACTCGTATTCCGAGAAAGGAAGCTGCTGCTCGGTGCCGTTCATCCTGAAACACTGTGGATATGAAACAGCAGAACCGGGTCTCTTCCCCAAACTGAGTCTTGCAGGTGCGTCTCTCGTCTCTCCTCCTCTGGTCTGAACTCACCTGGTTTCCACCCCCCAATTAAAGCCTATCAGCAGGGGGCGTGGCCTGGGAGCAGACTGTTTTTTTTCTCTTTCTTTTTTTCTTTTCAGATCTACTGTCTTTTTCTTTTTTCTTGTGTAGGTCTATTTTTTCAATTTTCTTACCTGTCAAAACGAATCAGCAGACAGAGTGGGATAATTATTAATCATCATTAACAATCTATTAAAGTTGTAACAGTTTTTAACAGTGTTTATGAGTATGTTATGTATCATATTTGCCATCATCACAGAGCAAACCACGGTACAGGCTGAGATTAGTGAACACTGTACTAGTTCAGTCAGTCAGTTTAGTTTAGTTTGACATCTAAAACATTGTCAGGATGACACATTAAAGTTATTACATTATTACAACCATTCTGATAATGTGATGAATTAAAGTGCCAGATGTAATAAATTACTTTACTTTGGCAGACGCTTTTATCCAAGGCGACTTACAAAGGTGATTCTCTGGTTGACACCATGTGGGGAACAAACCCACAGCTGAGTCTCTACTGACTGAACTGTCAAACATCCTGAGAAAATCCAAACTGACAAACTCACAGTATAAAATAACTAGACGGTGTAATAAGTCGAATCTAATCACATCCTGTGATAACAGACTAACTAACCAGTCGCCACTTTAACCAGCCAACTAGATGTTTCTATAGAGCAGGACTCCAGATGGCGGTTGGTTACCAGGACTAACTAACCCATGTGATGTCTTCCGGCTCTTGTTTAGGATTATGTAAGGAACTAAACATCCGACTGGATCACTTTGTCCTCCAGTACATTTTTATTGTCTGACTCATAAATTGGACGACCAGCAGCCGAAGGGGCGGGGCTTAGTTTCAAGTCATCAACACTCCTCATTGATAGACTGACTCAAGAGAAACTGAAGGACTGGGCCGTCCAGTTTCATGTGGCTGTGTGTGTGTGTGTGTGTGTGTGTGTGTGTGTGTGTGAGAGAGTGTGTGTGTGCGTGTGTGTGTGTGAGAGAGTGTGTGTGTGTGTGCGTGTGTGTGAGAGTGTGTGTGTGCGTGAGAGTGTGTGTGTGTGTGTGTGCGTGTGTGTGAGAGTGTGTGTGTGTGTGTGTGTGTGCATGTGTGTGTGTGTGATTTTGGGTCAATGTTAAAGTCGGACAGACAAACAGACATTTGAAGACAATGCAGAAACCGACAGTGGTGATTTTAGAGGTAAGAAATGCTTCCACCTGCTGGAGAAAAAGACAACTGACACCCTGACAGTGAGGACCATCCTCGTCGCTAGGCAGATTTTAGTGGCATTGCTCGCAGTATAAAAATGTTTGAAAGTAAACATCATCTGAGTTTAGCCACTTAAGCAAAATACTATGAACCCAAAGAACACGGACATCTTTACATTTATACTAAGATACAAAATAATTTGATTTCTGTCAGCTGGAAAAGGTGATAATAACTCAAGACAATGACTCCTCTTGTGGTATATGATATTAGGTAAGATATAAGCTTCATAAGAAACGGTCATGTCTTCAATATAAGTTGATATTATGCCAGTTATGATGTTTGGATGATTTTTTTTTGCATTTTACATTTTAGATATTTTTCAAAAATCTTATTTTTGATATTCCCTTTGAAATTTAAACTTACTTTTTAAGAAAATGTTTTTACTACCCTGTTATAACTATAACTTTATAACCTGTTATAACTGGCCTGATTTTCCATAAGTGGGTCAAAAATGACCCGCATGCATCCGCAATGGAATTTTGTAGGAACGTTTGATCTTTATGAATTGTTATTTTCAACGATCATTTGAAATCACCTCGCTTTATTTAAAATGTTGTTTTTTTTAAAAGTGATTAAGATAGCAAACCTTTATTATAAAAAAAGACATTGATTCTTATACGGGTCATTTTTGACCCAGTCATGGAAGAGTGTAGGTTCCAATAATCAATGCATCTAAAAGTTAAAAATCCATTTGCAAAGTATTTTCCAGTTTGTCCTCCGTCAGAGTTCATTTTAGGAACCAGAACAAGCGCCAAAGTAGAGTAGAGTAGAGGAGAGTAGAGTAGAGTAGAGGAGAGGAGAGTGGAGTAGAGTAGAGTAGAGTAGAGTAGAGTAGAGTAGAGTAGAGTAGAGTAGAGGAGAGGAGAGGAGAGGAGAGGAGAGGAGAGTAGAGTAGAGTAGAGTAGAGTAGAGGAGAGGAGAGGAGAGGAGTAGAGGAGAGGAGAGGAGAGGAGAGGAGAGTAGAGGAGAGTAGAGGAGAGGAGAGGAGAGGAGAGGAGAGTAGAGTAGAGTAGAGGAGAGGAGAGGAGAGGAGTAGAGGAGAGGAGTAGAGGAGAGGAGAGGAGAGGAGTAGAGGAGAGGAGAGGAGAGTAGAGGAGAGTAGAGTAGAGGAGAGGAGAGGAGAGTAGAGGAGAGGAGAGGAGAGTAGAGGAGAGGAGAGGAGAGGAGTAGAGGAGAGGAGAGGAGAGTAGAGTAGAGTAGAGGAGAGGAGAGGAGAGGAGTAGAGGAGAGTAGAGTAGAGTAGAGGAGAGGAGAGGAGAGGAGAGGAGAGTAGAGGAGAGGAGAGGAGAGGAGAGGAGAGGAGAGGAGAGTAGAGGAGAGGAGAGGAGAGGAGAGTAGAGGAGAGAGGAGTAGAGGAGAGGAGAGGAGAGGAGAGTAGAGTAGAGGAGAGGAGAGGAGAGGAGAGTAGAGGAGAGGAGAGGAGAGGAGAGTAGAGGAGAGGAGAGGAGAGGAGTAGAGGAGAGGAGAGGAGAGTAGAGGAGAGTAGAGGAGAGGAGAGGAGAGTAGAGGAGAGGAGAGGAGAGGAGAGGAGTAGAGGAGAGGAGAGGAGAGGAGAGGAGAGGAGAGGAGAGGAGAGGAGAGGAGAGGAGAGGAGAGGAGTAGAGGAGAGGAGAGGAGAGTAGAGGAGAGTAGAGGAGAGTAGAGGAGAGGAGAGGAGAGTAGAGGAGAGGAGAGGAGAGGAGAGTAGAG
>JAXDDW010000046.1:815000-862500 GCA_034670385.1 Hoplostethus mediterraneus
CTTAAATTGCCACATTATTCAATGGGGTTTAGCGCAGGCCAGGTTTGGTATGCCACAGGCTCTGAATGAACCATGAGTGGAAAGGACCCGCAGAGACGGAGGCTGTCAACACCCACCGGGTCTGGATGTACATAGAGAGCCTCCTGGACTGACGTCATCCACCTTTTAGTTTATTACTTTTATAGGCTGACAGGTGAAATCATAGTATACATCTTAAGTTACATATGAGGATCAGGCCTTTTTAAGAAAAAAGCATCAAGTCATGCATTTTTAAAAATATAACATTTTTGTCTTAAGATGTATAAGCAGACTACAGACTACATGTCATTGTTCACCTACAGTACAATATATACTCAGAGAGCCACGAGTTGCATTAGATGAATCTGATGCACCGATGAAACCCGCCGTGTCGCTGCAGCATCACTGCGTCTCCCAAACAAACAGTAGGCAAACGTGGACACTTCAAAACGAAGTTGCTTATCGAGAATGAACAAACGGTTAAGAAAGTTCAGAAAACTCCGTTGCCTACAGATCCACTCAAAGGAAAATATATTATAATTCGGCTTTGTAACTTTACATCAAGCTATTTTGTCCGTTTCCCAGCACCACCACGTCGTCGCCGGCGTCGCCACCTGCGAGCTGTAACCACAGCGAGCGATGGCGCTACTAGGGCTAGCATCGATAGCAATGCTGGAACCAACCCGTGCACCTGACACTCACTGGCATCCCAACCAGTGGGACCAGAACCAGAAGCCATATCATGATGCAGCAAGCGTGTCAGAACCACGCAGGCTCACTACTGGGGTTCCGCAAGGCTCGGTTCTGGGTCCTCTTCTTTTTTCCCTCTACACAACATCTCTTGGTTCTGTTATCCACCCCCACGACTTTTCCTACCACTGCTATGCAGATGACACCCAGCTGATCCTGTCATTTCCTTCCTCTGACACACAAGTGGAGGCAGCATTGCTGCATGTCTGGCAGACATCTTGGGGTGGATGTCGATGCACCACCTGAAGCTCAACCTGGACAAGAAGACTGAGCTGGTGTTCCTCCCACACCGAGACCTGGCCATCACCATTGATAATGCTGTGGTGACGTCAACTCGGACTGCGAGGAATCTGGGTGTGACCCTGAATCCTGCAGATTCGTCCTCTACAACAGTTTTCTTCTCATCCGGGTGAAAAGCCCCTGAAACTTTTAGAGCATCATGGACACTAAAACTCTGAAACCAGACCGACCAGCAGGGTCAGCAGCTCTTCAGGCGGCGGGGGGCTGGGAGTCATTGGTACTGATCAATTGTGGTATAATTAGTATTCATATATCATGGTCATTTTGTGATGTGGGGCAGGGAAATCGTACCTGATGCACCTTCAGGTCCAGATCAGTGTGTGGAAGTTAAACTAGTGGTTTCCAACATGCGTTCTGTTTCGATTCGATCAACGTCACCTGTGTCTTCACTGAGGCCTGTAAATGTCCCTCCAGTCAAGGAAACACAGACAAGGTTGTCCCCGCCACCTGCAGAGGATCATGGGAAAGCAGCCAAGTGGGAGGAGGGGTGTGTGTGTGTGTGTGTGTGTGTGGGGGGTGGGTGGGGGGGGGGGGGTTAGCAGTCCATATCACAGCCAAGTTACAGAATTTGGACAGCAAAAGGTGTTAGGTGTGTGTGTGTGTGTGTGTGTGTGTGTGTGTGTGTGTTTGTCCAGTCTGTCATTGGCTAAGCTGTCACCTCCACATGGCAACAAGATTTGAAATCCTTCATGCTCAACAAATATAAAATAAATATAAAATATAAATTTATAATCAACTGGAACAAACATGAATATAATAATAAATAAATAGTTTATGTTCGACATCATCAGTCTGTCTTTTCAGTAATGTTGGGACGTTTTGGGGCGTGTACCATTTGCTGTGGGTGTGTCCTGTGGGCGGGGTCAGCATGGTCCTGTGGGCGGGGTCAGCGGGGTCCTGTGGGCGGGGTCAGCGGGGTCCTGTGGGCGGGGTCAGCGGTGAGGCAGCAGCCACAGCAGGAAGTCAGCAACAACAACAGTGAAGCTGCGCATTAAAAACATCGGCTGCTTCTTCAGCGCTTCACGGTGACCATAACTGACAGGGGGGAGGAGGGCGGGACTAACAATATACTTCCTGTCTCAAGGAGCACATTTGCATATTGAAGCGTTAACAGAGCCGATCCCTCCAGCAAAAATATTTATCGCAGTAACTAAACTAAGGTTCAACCAATCGCTGCAATATTTGTGCAAAATTTCTGGATTTGGAGTTTATTATTTTTATGTTAGTATTTTCTGAACATCGCACAAAAACAAGCTCTGATTAGCTGGCGGGGGGGGGGGGGGGGGGGGGGGGGTAGATTTCATCCCCTGAATAAAGGAGAATACTCCTAACACCCTTTGACCTTCACCCCCTCCCCTCGGTAAGCTCGGTGCTCCTCCACCATCTGCCAGAGCTGCTTACCATTGGACAGGTTAGGAAGGCCAGCCTGCATCGGATGACATAATTGGCTGGCACCCTTCCTAGAGGGGGCGGGGAAAGTGGTTGATTGATAGCGATAGGAGGAGCAGGAGGAGGAGGAGGAGGCGTAAATCCACTATGGATGAGCCGGTGCTGCAGACAACAAGTGTTAGCCTCTGAGCAGAAAGAGAGGAGGGTGAGAGACAGAAAGAGAGAGTGAGAAAAGGATAAAACGAGGTTAGTCCATAACAGAGAGAGAGAGACAGGAAAGGAGGTTACCACAGCGACTCAATGTTAGAGCGATGAGGACACAAGGACACAAGGACGCATAGGTAAGGTTACAACTTGAGAGAGTGTGAGTGTGCATGTACATGTGTTTGCATTTGTATGCCTGTATGCTTATGTGTGTGTGTGTGTGTGTGTGTGTGTGTGAGGTGGGATGTGTGTGGATTGAGCAATGCATGCTGGGAGGTGGAAGGAGGGGAATCCTATTATCAGAGTCCAGGAAAAGTAGGGCTAACTGGGCTTCTTATCAGTCTGAGTGTGTCGTGCTGCTCCACTTACTGTACACACACACACACACACACACACACACACACACAGCTCAAAGTACATTGAGAAAGGAATGTTTATTTCCTGCATGACATCCGTGTATTTAAGTATCTGACCCGGTGTAGTGTAACATTACGTTGCTCCGACACCGCGATGCTTCCTGACGGTAGAACACCAACATGAAGTTCTGATGGATCAACTTTCATCAGAGTGTTGAAGGAAAAATCCACTTAAAACACTAGTGATGTTCCTTGTAGCCAGGATAGACCAGAATGCAGTGCAGTAGCCAGGATAGACCAGAATGCAGTGCAGTAGCCAGGATAGACCAGAATGCAGTGCAGTAGCCAGGATAGACCAGACTGTAAGGACGGTGACTCTCATTTTTTGTCGACTGGAAAACCTCTCGCTCTTCGTCCAACATGAAGTGAACCCAGCAACAAGTTCACCCCTGTTCTCTGGGGGTTGTCAAAAGGCATTCTGGGAAATGGAAGTTCTAGGAAATCCATAACTGAAGTAGAAGTAGACGAGGCAGGTTGAGGGAAAATGGGTTCAATGAACAGGGTTCAAAATAACTCTGGAATGTGTTGAACATCACAGACTGATGAGACCTGACAGGAGGAGGACCTGAAGGGGGACTCTTCCTCTAAGGTTCTCAGTTCTGCTGTAATTCACTTTATGGAAAATGGTTTGACTCTAAACGGGCCTAGTGGCCAGTGAGACTGTCCCGTGATGGTCACAGTCACAAAGTGTCCTTGACGAAGGAACTGAAGCAGTTAAAGCTGCACTAGTCCAGATTGTTGACATCATCAGTCCGAACCAGGAAGTGATGCTGCAGCAGAAGATTCACCCTATTGGTCCAGATTAGATCCTGGTGTTGGTTTGGTCACTGGTGGGAAATCTTCTCCACACAGGAAGTGAGCGATCCAGACTGGAGAGAGAAATCCAGAAGAGACTCACCAACGTCAGATGTTTGGTTTCCAACATCACTTTGTCAGACCTTCAGCTCATGGGTTCAGCAGGGTGAGGGGTTCAATTCCCACTGGGGCCACTTATGCTTAAAGTGTACACACTCATGTTGAATAAAAGCCTCCACCAAAAAGATTATATAGATTATAGATTGTAAGATTATAGATAAGGGAATGTAAAGGATTGTAATTGCAGTCTGCATTTTCAGACAGGAAGTAGGATGATCTAGTCCGGTCTGATGAGCAAAGACCAGCGTCTTTATTGGTGGTTTCAATTAAGCTTAATTGGTTTTAAATAATCCCCCAAACTAGACTCACAGGATTTTAGCCTCCATTCCAGAGGTCATTGGATTAAACTCGACATTTCCGTGGCTGTAATGTTGAGTGATAGACTTCCCCAGGCTTGATTAAACTAAACAATGTTCTTTACTGTGGGTTTTCTGGTCTGTTGTTCTCATGCGAGGATGTTCACAACCACGCTTTTAATCTGAAAAAGACTCAGTTGTATTTACTGTGCAGTGTGCTACTAAGTTAGCTGTCAGTATGTCTGTGCACCAATGTCACCAACAGTTTTACTAGCTCTTCTCCAGGGAGAGTAGCTATTGGCTGCTCAAAAGCCTCCAGATGATGTCATACATGAATATGCATATGAATGCATTTGCTATGCCATCCTGCATCCTGCTGTGAGCAGGGGGAGGGGCTACGCTGTGTTGGGAAGCTCTGTAATCAGATCTGGACTAGACGAGCGAGGTGGCATCAGCTGTACCAAGTTGTTGGCATATGCTTCGGGAAGCAACACATTAAAGGAAAATCCTTTTGGCAACCCCCAGACAACTCGTCCCTGACTCCAAACCCAACCTGTCTGTGGCTGCATTGCATTCTGGTCTATCTCCTGTCGGTCTCTCTCTCCTCTGATGGATTTCTCCTGTATGATTGTTGATCGTCGGTCTAGAAAGAAGCCCTTGCTCCTTGATTCTGATTGGCTGACACCAAAACCTGACGGTTACCGTTGATGGTTTAGATCAAACATTTTCATGAAACATGAAACATTTTCTGATGTCAGACTGGAAACATCTCAACGTGACGTCACGTTGTTTACGACTGGCCAAGGAACATCGGTAATGGCTGTTTTTAACAGAGTTAACATGTTTTAAGGGGATTTTTCCATTAACATTGTCTGAGATATAAAGTTGCCAGAGCAGTCTGACTTGTTCGGTCTGTTTTAAACTCTTGACCTGCTAGAAGACTCAACCCAACACAGCAGAACCCGTCAGAACAGGTTTGTGGTCTCGGCTCCTATAAGTGGATTGAAATACAAACCTGAGGTTCTCTTACAGCGGCTGGTGTCTGTTACCGACGGGCTACAGTTCCCTGTGTTGGTACTTGGCTGTCTGAATGTGATGACCACAGACATGTCTGTGGTTTACTGACTGACAGCAGCTAGGAGACTCTGACAGGAGGAGATCACTTCTGTTCCTCCTGGTCACAGATGGAGGTCATACAGAACTTGATGCATCTTTAAACTGTTATGAGGTCACAGGTCTTACAACGGTTTCCAACGTGACTCAGCCAATCAGAACTGAGGACCAGCACTATCTCTTATCCATATTCTACTTATTCTGTTTAGTACCAGCGGTGCTGATGTGTTGGACAGACAGCAGGTCAGCTCTCCTGAGGACTGTTGCTCCTCATCACGATCACCCTGCACACATCCATCCATCTGTATGCACCATGCTGTGGTTCATAGATAACAAGCATGCTATTGTATTGCCTGATCACTTCATTGTAGAGTCAATGGACACAATGGAGCTTATAAGATCACAGACAAGGTGATCTCTTCGTTACGAAGCTTTATAATACTGTTTTTTAAAACCTTGTTTACGTTTAAAAATCCAGCAATAGGAAAAGAATCCATCAAAACTCAAATTATTTTGGATTTTACTACATTTCTGATCCATTATTACATTATCAGTTGTTATAGACCTGCTCGTGCTGCTAGATTATATTTCTTTTTTTAAGATTATTTTTGGCATTTGCTAGAGGGTGGCACTGCCCCTGTATTGCCCCTGTATTGCCCCTGTATTGCCCCTGCCCACCGTCTTACCAGCCATTTAGATCTACAGCAATATACAAGAGCAACAATGCAACCAGAACCAACCACTATCAGGCTCAACATGAAGCTTCATTTCTCCAAACCTCAGACTTCACCACAATAAGATAATCAGTAGAAATATTGTCTATTGCAGCGTTTCCCAACCGGTGTGCCGTGTGAAATCCTTTAAACTTTAAAAAAAAAAAAAAAATGTTGGCACGTCAGTCACATCAGCGTCAGTACATCGCTTGCAGGTTTTTTTTCTGTGACTAAGAAATTTCCCCTTGGGGATTAATAAAGTACCTACCTACTAGTCGCGAATTGGCAAATTTTCAAAATCGTTGATTTCGATTGTTATTTAGGCTACAAGAACGAGGAACGTCTAGAAGCGCCAGTTAGCAAAGCAACCAGTGTGTGTGTGTGTGTGTGTGTGTGTGTGTGTGTGTGCGTGTGCGTGCGCATCAGACGTAACATCACTTGTAACATCCCGTGAATGAATGGGCCAAATACTTTCCCCAATACTGCGTTCATGAACTGTCCCCTTAAAAAATACTACGTGGTATTCAGTCACGTCCCTCCGTGTTCAGACAGGTTTGGACCGTTCGTTTTTGGCGAGCCGCGAGCGAATGTGTCAAGCCGGGCAGGAAGTCAGACACAGGAACGGCAAAGAGCATCCGGTCAATTTCAAAATAAAACAAATTTCAAAATAAAACAACAAATCAAATAATCGTTCATTAATCGTAATCGAGGTAAAAGTTTGAAATAATCACGATATTGATTTTTAGTCATATCGCCCACCCCTACTATCTACCTACCTAAGTCATGTTTACTTGACTAGTAAGCTGTGTGCGTGTTTTTGAGAGCGGTGTGCCGTGAGATTCTGTAAATTTGGCTTCAGATTATGATGCACACTATTCAAAAGCTTAGGTTAGAATTTGAGTACATCTCACAGTTATGAACACTTCATCCACTTCATCCACTTCCATCCCTGGCAGGGAAAATGTTTTCCCGCTGACTTATTATGGTTCAGCCAGTGTACCGGTGGTACAGGTACAGTTTTCCCACCTGAACGCCACACTGCCTCCACCCTCCAAGCTGCTTGATCTATAAATAGAAGGGAATCAAACTCATATGTGTCACTCAGTGCCACTTGGCCCACATGTTCCTACTGCCATGTTGGATGACAGCCAAGGACAAGTGTAATTGCCATGGTATGGAATGCTATCTGATGATAAGGATGCACTGGCTTTAACACTGAGAGGCAGTGTTGAAAATAAAGTATTTTATTTTTAACATTTGTATTCATATATACATAAATCTATTGTCACCTACTTTTTGCTTTATTTTTTCTTGCTTTGTTGAGGATATGGGAAAGGGATTCAGGGATAAGATATGAATTATTTCTTGAAGTGAATTTAAAGCTTAAGACAGAAAATTGTGGAAAATAGCTGCTGAAGGAGTGTAGAGGATAAACAATGGAACATTAACTTCTCTATCTCCACCTCCTACTATAGGTTGAGGAGATGATACACAGATGGAGGACAGACCTGAGAACCCAGCTCCACCTCTGACCCTCTTCAAATACTTTGGCACTTTATTGGGGAGCAAGAGGTGGAGGGACACTTTGCACAAGTAGCAAAGGTCAACAGAAAGAGGAAGAACAGGACATTTAGGTGGTCCTGATTGAGACACAACCATGTCTCAGGCAGGTAAAATTCTCCACCTGTATGTTGAGGTGAGGTCTGTTGCTGAGGAAGAAGGGAAGGAGCCAGGACGAGGACATGATGAGACCAGTCAGCTGATGCTCCAAGGCCCAGACCTCCTCCCTCAGTCCCAAAAGAGCTCCAGACACCCCAGCCCCAGCCCCAGCCTGGTTGTGTCCCCAGGCATGCAGCATCGAGCCGTGGGCAACAACCGGAGCTTACCCCCCTCCAAGCCCTCCTCTAGGCACTCGGTCAGTTTCCAGCTCCACAAGCCCGATGCTATCGGGTCTCCCACCCAGCTCCATCAGCAGAGCCTGCCTTACAACAGTGTCGGCCAGGTCCTCACGCCTGGAGCCACTAGTCCAGGTCAACATGGCTTACTGGTGCGCACCCATTCCTCAGACATGGATGCCTACCAGGGGAGGGGGCTCATCTCCCCATCCCCTACGTCCTCTAGGAAGATGACTGCCCCTGCCACACCCACTGGCGGCCGCAGGTCCTATGAAGGCCCAGGAGTCGGGGTTGAGGAAGGGAAGAGGTCCTTGGTGACCTTCAGCTACATAGAGAAAGCAAGCATTCAGAAGATGGATGGTCAGCGTAACTTTGTGTGCCAAAGTGAGCCAGAGAATCCTTTCAACAGAACGGAGGAGCAGCCGCTGCCCACCACCCTCCTGAAAAAGCTGAGTGACCCAACGAGGTGTGATGGTTGGCAGGCACCAGGTGGCCCTGACCCCAGTCACCCCTACCCGTCCTGGAGTCAGTCTCCACATGGCTCCCCCTACCTGCGGAGGGCTACTCTGGACTCAGTGGCCAGAGAAGCAACCTACAGGGCTTTGGAGGAGTTTGGCTCCCCAGAGCTCAAGCGCCGATTGGCAGGCCATGGCCCAGGGGATTGCAGCCCAAGTCTGACGCGGCACTGCCGGTCTTGGGCGGGGTCACCTGTTCTGCCCCGCAGCACCCGCACCCTGCCACCCAATGCCCAATTCCTGGACCTGGACAGGGGAGGCTGCCGAGGCTTGGTGAATGGGCTGCCGAGGAGCCCTGCCTCTGACCAACTCTCTGCCCAGGCCAAGAACACCTACTATGCTACATCTCCAACTTCCTCCCATCAGCCCTACGGGCCATCCCAGAACCAGTGTAGGCCCTGGCTGGGGGACGAGAGCCCCAGGTTGTCCAGCAAATTCCGCCCACCTTTACCTGCAGGGAGACCCACTGACATCCAGCATGAGATGTCAGTTAGCATGTTCCTCGGCAGGAACCAGTCCAGAACTAGCCACAATGCTAATGATAGTGCCCGACAGACAGTCAATAGCAGCTACACTGCGAACAACAGCAATACAAGACATAATGCTAATGACAGCCTACACTACAATGCTAGCAATAGCCCCTGCTTATCTAGCAAGACTCACTACAAACCCTCAAGCTTCAGCAGCAGAGACAATAATGTAATCAGTTCCCCTAGCGGTGGAGGAACCAGATCCCCTGGCACAAGCCCTGAAGTGGCTCATAAGCTAGCTGTGGAGGCTACTAAACTGTCCACCATCTTAATAGACAGGCGCACCCCTTCCCCAACCCCTTCCCAGGCTGACTCGGCGAGGTCGGAGAGCCCCAGGATGGGAGGGTCGTTCCCTAGAGAATCCCAGCCATATGCCACCCTCCAAGGGCATTGCTCCCCAGAGCAGCTCCCTCTCCAGGCTAACAACCAGGACCACAGACAGAAAACAGATGAACCAATCCCCCACTCCAAACCAGGACACAGCTCACCTCTCCTAGCCCAAAAAGGCCTTTCTTCACCAGGCTTGCCAGCCTCGCCAGCTAGGCTGCACCGCATGGCCGCCTCCCCTTTGCCAATCCTAGACCCACGGCAGCAACACAGCTCATTACCCAGTAAAGACACCTCCACCCTGCACCGCTACCAGCCCCCACAGTACCTCGGAGACAGGGGGTCATCTGGCTTGGAGAAGAGGCAGTGCAACTCCCTAATCGACAGGTTGTCCATGGACAGCCCCGAACTCTCCAGACAGCCTCTCACCAGCCAAAATGCCAAAGCCTTGCCAGTGAGCTGGACCTCCAGACACAAGGAGTGGAGGGAGGCCAGCTTAGTGCAAGGAAGGGAGGAACTCTGTAACGAAAACCACAGACAGTCCAACGACAGACTTTATGGTCCAAGCAAAGAAGAGTATCGAAGGAACGATGGAGGTGAAAAAGGAATAAGGATGCCGGTCCAGGGGGTGGTTGTAGGCATCTCCAGGGAGCAGAGAGAGGTCCAGGATCATAGCGGGGCTGTAGGGACGTCGTCTCAGAGCTCCAGTGGGGTGACGGGAAGCATGGGGGACACTTCCCGTCCAGAGAGAGACGACTGTCTGTCCCCCGAAACCTCCAGTCAGTCCAGCCAGAGGAGCTACGATACCGAAGACACCGGCTCTGGCATGCAGGTAGTATGGACGGTGGTCTGTATGTATAGGTGTGTCTATGTGGGGGGGGGGTAGTGTGGGTGGGTTGGGTGTGGGGGTAGGTGTTCAGGGGGTGAGGTTGTATGAGGTTGGGTGGTGGTTTGTGTATGTGTATGTGTGTGTGTGTGTTAGGTTGGTGGGGTGATGGTGGTGGTGTGTGTGTTAGATCTGTGTGTCCATCTGTGTGTGAGTATTTTTTTGCATTGTTTTAACCAACTTAGGTGGGGTTTACTGCATCAGAGAGGGTCAGGTAGTGTGTCACAGAAACACTAAATTGGCTTTCAAATACTTTTCTATAATTGGGTAAATCTTACTCTCTCATCTTTGTGGCAAACCTCAGCCATCTGGCACACAAGTAGCCTGAAACAAAAAAGGAAAAAATTATGTATGTTCTCATGTCCAGGCTCTCATGTGGGTTTGAAAGTTAAAAGGCTAACTCACACAAACGTCTGGACTGATATTCTACACCACAAGAACATATTTGTGGTCATAATAATGCTCCTAGTATCTCTCCTCTTAGAAAGCCCAGATCCCAGAATGCCAAGTCGATACTGATGTCCTTGTTGTCTTGGAGAAAACAAACTTCTCAAGAACAGAGAAGCATCCTGATAGTTTGAGATGGGTGGTGTGCTCAACGTCACGATCAGTCGTTCATCCTCCAGCTGATGAAATGCCTCTGTACTGGCATTGGCACGAGATGCCTCGTTCTCATAATGAGTCTTGGTCTTCCCGTTCGTTCTCTTCGGTCAAGTCCGATGCGTCCTCGGTTGGCCAGTAAACTTCCAGGATCTTTATCTGTCCTCCGTCCTCTCGTTCTTTTCTTTTGGAATCGTCAGATGTTACATAAAACATCATGGAGGACAAGAACTCAAGTTAAGAAAGAGCCAGTGTGTCGGGAGCTTGGTTGAGGGGAGTGGTGTGCATGTGTGCTCCGTACGATACTTCCGACCCGTTCATCAGACCGTTCCCTTTCCTCCCCATCTCTCCGGCCTGTTGCAGTCCGACAGCGGCTCGGCGGCGGGTCCACCCTCCCGGTCCCAGAAGATCGCCAGAGCCAAGTGGGAGTTCCTGTTTGGGCCACCAACAGAAGAGAGTCGCTGCAGTGGAGGTGGGTGCTGCTCTCTGCAGGCCTTTAGCCTTTCTTCAGATTCATTCATACTGGTCCACACATTCAGACTGGGAGCTGCCCAGCACAACCACTGTAGTCTACTGGTAGTACCAGTAGTAGCAGTAATAGTAGTAGCAGTAGTAGCAGTAGTAGTAATAGTAGTAGTAGTAGTAGTAGTAGTAATAGTATTATAGTACTAATTGTGATCTTCATAGTTACAATTGTCTTATTTTCCAGCAGGTTATAAAGCCATTTACTATGTACAGTTTGACCCCCGACCTCCCCCACCCAGGTAGGTGACCCCCCCCCACCTCCCCCATCCACCCAGTCAGTTGCCCACCCCACCCCCCCCAAGCTCCACCCACCCAGCCAGGTAAACAAGCTCCACTCCACTAAGCCAATTATCTGTGTATTACCAGAGTCTGCTAACAGGATTTCAGACTTAAACCCTCCTCACACCCTTACTACTACACACTACCACTAACTGTCTGTCTGCCTGTCTCTCGCTCTCTCTCTCTTTTTTCTGTCTTGTTCTGGTTGTGATTTTCTCATGGGTGTCGGTTGGTGGCCAGGCGGCCTCATCTTAACCTACCTGAGTTAAAATGTCCTGGTGGCTCAGTGGTTTAAGGTGCATCTCCAATAACCGTGACGTCCTGGGTATAATAATATATTTAAAAAATGTAATCTTGTAGTTTTTATCATGATGACGGAGAGTGTCATTTGAAAATGCCGGACTGCAGTGAGAACAAAGTTTTGTCAAAATCCAATCAGCAGCGTCTGAGCTATAACTCATGATGGATCGGACAAAAAACAAACTGATCTGTTGATTCCCCAAAAACAAAGAGAAGCAACCTTGAATAAAAACCCATAACACAACTTCTCTCCTGCAGACCCGTCCATCACGCCCCCTACCAGCGGCTCGCCCAGCCCCACCCCTCCCTCCTCCCTCCACCTCAAAGCCACCAATCAGAGGAGGGGGCAGAACAGCCAAGGTCAAATGTTATCGCACCATGAGGTCCAGCAGATCGAGGTGGAGCTGGTGACCTCCACCCTCCAAAGCTCCGCCCCCAAGATGGGCATCATCCGCCGAACCATCAAATACTCAGAGACGGATCTAGACGCCGTGCCGCTACGCTGCTACCGGGAAACCGACCTGGACGAGGTGACTGGTCTGGGATCAGTATTACTTTCATTTCCAAGTACAATCAAAGGTCTCATATTATAGGAATTACACTTTCCTCCATTTATATAATGGAGATGTTGTTAAGATAAGATGTTGTTTGGTTCAATTTAAAGTTATTACATTTTCCAAACTCCTCCCCTTTTCTCCAGGCAGTTTCAGACCAACTCCAGTAAATGCATTACAACTGGGCTTGGTCCTGATTGGCTCCCTTACTTTCTGGAATCCGTCCAATCAGGCCAGTTTGCAGCATTTGAACCGAAAGACTCCAATCAGCAGAATTAGAGGAGCTGGTGCTGTCGGCCAATCAGAGTTTAATAACATTTAATAACATTTACTTCTAAAACATCATGAAGAACTTTATTCTACTTTATTCTACTTTATTCTACTTTATTCTACTTTATTCTACTTATCTACTCAGGATTATTCTCTGAGCTGGAAATCATGGAAACTGAATAATATGGGACCTTTGATGTCCAGTTGGCAGAAGAACAACAGCTACTGACACCAGGACAACAGACCTGTGACAGACTAGCTAGCTAGTTAGGGGAAAGTGGGCGTGGCCAAGCAGGGTGGTTGGTTACCTGGAGACTAACTGGCCAGACATAAACTAGAACAGGTGAAGTACTGGTTCCACTGGGAGCTGCCCTGTACACCAGTACTATAATGATAGATATCACTAATAGATTGTTAATTGATTGTTATTGTGTAGGTAATGCAGGCGGAGGTGGAGGCTGGGGAGGAGGCGGAGGTAGACTCGGCCTTTGGGAGTAACCGCAGCGTCCATGGAACCTCCAGCCCCCTCCCAGAGGAGGAGGAGGAGGAGGAGGAGGAGGAGGAGGAGGAGGAGGAGGTGGTCAGCTGGGCCAGTGTTCGGATGCAGGGAGACAGGAAGAGACAGAGAGCCACCAAGGAGGAGGACGAGGTCTACAGCCTGCTGCTGAAGGGGTGAGAGGTCACACACACACACACACACACACACACACACACACACACACTCTCTCTCTCTCTACAACCAGTGGAGTATTGATCAGTTCTACTATCAATAGGTAATCAATAGGAGATCATCCTATCAGAGGGGGACCAGATTATTAGTATTGATAATGTATCGGTGATCAGTTTTAGTCTCAGTGTTATGTCAGGGTCACTTCCTGTCCAGGCCGTTGGTGGTGGCGGCGGACGCCCACGGCGCCCTCAAGTCGCCCATCTCCGTCAGCAGCCCCCACCGGACCTCCGACAGCAACATGGACTCCTTCAGCCGCCATTTTGAAAACATCATGGAGTCTCACCGTGCCAAAGGCACCTCCTACAGCAGCCTGGACAGCGTTGACCTGCTGACCGCCGGAGGAACGCCCGTCTTCACCTTTGACCTTCCCACCCTCACCCCGGAGGTCCAGGTGAGTACTACACTCAGTCAACTTCATGTTCTGGATCGTTCTCATCCTGTATCGTGATGATCGATGTGTTCACCCTTCCATAGAGTCAGATCTGTGACAGCGCCAAGCAGATCATCGAGCTGAGCTTCGCCCCATTGGCCAGGCCGGAGACGTCGCACTCTGAAACCTCCCTCAGCACCTCGGAGGCGGGGCTTAGAGGCGGCTCCAAGGATGACTCCGCCCCCCGACCCAGATATGAGAAGGAGTCGTGGCGTCACACCAACCTCAAAGATGGCTTCCTCAAGGCGAACTCCGCCCCTTCGCTCCACTGCAGCCCCAGGTGAGTCTGTCAGGGCGTTCCCACCGAGCGTCTCTATCCTGACCGATTGTGGGCGGGGCTAATGTGGGTTTTACCTCCCATAATGTTTTGGTGCTTCGGTGAGTCAACACTGCTAACTAGGTGTGGTTAGGACAGCTGCTGTCGTGGTTGGTTGACTGTTGGATGCATGGAGGCTTTTAAAAACGAGTGAAACCTCGTATCTCCACAACGTCAACTTCTCAGGAACCTTGTGTTTGTCTTGATCTGTCACTTGGTTTTCACTCCTGAAGAACTTAGTAACTCTGTTTTGATACTGCTGCAGTAGCACGGTCCTACCACTAGGTGGGGCAGAGAGCATTATAATGTGGAGAAGAGGGGATTGTGTGTGTGTGTGTGTGTGTGTGTGTGTGTGTGTGTGTGTGTCAACACACCACTGGGAGTGAGACTTTAATTATAGAGTGGTTTCTGATCTGATGTGTTCTGTAATGTTGTGACCCGGGGTGACCTGGACACCGCCTCGCCGCCTGCCTTGCTGCCTCGCCTTGCTGCCTTGCTGCCTCGCCACCTCGCCTCCTAGCCACCTCGCCTCCTAGCCACCTCGCCACCTTGCCAACACGCTTCACCTTTAACATCATAATTACACACATGGCTGATAGAGAATAGCAGCCAGCAGGTTCCTGTTGGCTTCAGTCGGTGGATTTTCCAGCCGGTGGTGTTTGTGATCCTCGACTGGGGAAACGCTGAATCCTTGGAAGTTTTTGGCATTTTTAGCAGGAAAGTTTTTACTCAAAATATCGACTCTCTGCAGCTTCAATCCCCAAATATCAGGATGCGAAAGCAGAACCAGAACCAGGTCCAAATCTCAAACGGGTTACGGGAAAAACAAAAACGCAAAAACAAGAAAATGAAATGCAAAGAAACCGATGTGGAGTAGCAGAGTCTCCTCCTCCTCCTCTTCCTCCTCTTCTCCTTCCTCCTCCTCCTCCTCCTCTCCTTCCTCCTCCTCCTCCTCTCCTCCTCCTTCTCCTCCTCCTCCTCCTCCTCTCAGTCCTCTAGCAGCCTTGTGTGACTCCTCTGGTGGTAAACAGTGTTTAGTGTCCCATACTGCCATGTTGGTGACATCATGTTATTTCTGGTTGTTCAAAATGTTTTATTGAACATTTTGAATGAAGTGATGAAATAAAAGGTACAAACTACAATTCACCAATAGAGTAAAAAGGAAATACGATAGAATGAACTAACAGTCGGTGTCACAGTAATAATATATGAGGTAGTTAGCAGTCCAGTCCGGTCTGGTCCGGTCCGGTCTGGTCTGGTTTGGTCCTGTTGAAATGAAACACCAGGAAATGGTTTTCATGGTTTTCATGGCTCCAGGTTGTTGTTGAGCGAGCCGGCCGCCCGCGGCGCTTGTCGTCTTTATTTAGAGAGAAAGCAGAAGAAGAGAAACTTCGCTGCAGATATTGACCCAGCTGGGAAACTAAACCTGGAGCCGCTCGGTGTACCGGATCACCGGATCGCCGCTGATCTGCTTCTACTGGAACAGAGAGGAACCTGTTAAACCCACAGTGTACCATATCAACAGTACATGAGGATGTCTTTCTGTAGATATGTGTTGTTGTGACAGTAGTGTGGAGAAATGATGATATCTATAATATCATGTATTGATCAGGTATTAACTGTTACGTGGTTTCTGTTCAGGACCGTTGACCTGATGTCTTCATGAACATTTCTCAGAGGCTCTGTGTCAGGTGGAGTCTTGTGATACCTGTCAGACAGCCAATCAGATCTGGACCCTGGCCAACAGCGCTGTGGTAACCTTGGTGATGGCAGATTAACTTCCTGGCCCGTGAGATGTCAGGGTTTAAAATAGAAAAGGAGAAGTGGAGGGTTGATGGTTTGACGTCTGGTTCTGACAGTTTGACTCAGAGGAAGAGGGCAGAGGTCACATGACCTCACAGGAACTCGAATGATGAGGAAAAATATCTGACATGCAGAATGTAGTGATCTAGACCCAGCGACACTCTGAAGAAAAGGGTTCTATGAAGTACCAGGAAGTGGTTCTTTAGGCCCGTACCGCAGCAGGACCTGTCATGGTGCTGTGAAGAACCCAATGTCCCAAACCAGCAAGACTAAAAACCTCTAGGAACCACTCTGGGTTCTTTATTCTGATTCACCAGCTTTTCAACAGATCAGGTTCTTTCAGTCACCGAGGCCCAATCAGAAGTCATCATTTTGCATCTTTTTGAATGCCAACCGTAGCAGCTCCGCCATTTGGTGCGTAGTCAAAAATCCCTGTGGAAATTATGATTGGGCTTTTTGAAAAATGCTTTACCTCTCATCTTCAGGTTTTTCATTAGAGCTCGATCTGTTACAGTGGTTAGCTGATCAAACCACCTGCTAGTTAGGTAGCTGTCCCAAGCAACAAGCATTTCTCTAGCAACAATCACTATCAAATGGTATTGAATGAAAGGTGATGTTAGTTAGTTGTTAGTTATTTATGGAACAAAACATGTTCTAGCTAGTCAGTCTCTCTGTAGCACCGACTTTATTTTGTGTTTGTTGTAAATCTCATTCGGAGGCCTAACCCTAACCCTAACATAACCTAACCCTAAATGGAGGGTGTGTGAACTTGACAGAGTGACAGATTCACTGCCCTAACTGAAGAACCTCTTTTCAGGATGCACACTTTGCTAAAGTTGTGTTTCCTCTTTGGTTATGTTCTGTTAGTTTCAGTTCCACATCTCCTGGATGGTCCCTCTGTAGCTCCTCGGAGACTTCATCATGATAGAAACATTCATTGGGCTTCATTTCGATGTGCATTAGAGGGAATCTGTTGCTTTGATACTGCATGTTTCAGGTGGAGCACTGTGAAGTCTGGATGTATAACTAGCTAGCGGCTTGTTATCCGTTCTCTGTATTGAGAACCGGAATGGGTTTCAGAGTGAGGGTGTGGTTGTGTCATGGTCAGTCGTCACTTTTACAAGATACACCGGCCACTTTATTAGGTACTCCTGCTGGTTTACAAACAGCCAATCACGTGGCTCCAGCTCAACATATAAACCCTGCAGACATGGTGAGGTGGTTTAGTTTCTTGTTGGACCAAACATCAGAACAAGATGCTGATCTAAGAGACTTTGACCTTGGTGTTGGAGCTTGTTGGATCCATGTTGGAGGATTCAGGCTGTTGGAGGCAGAAGGTCCTACCTGCTAGAGAGGGGTCGGAGGGAGAAGGTCCTACCTACTAGAGAGGTGTTGGAGGGAGAAGGTCTACCTACTAGAGAGGTGTTGGAGGGAGAAGGTCTACCTACTAGAGAGGGGTTGGAGGGAGAAGGTCTACCTACTAGAGAGGTGTTGGAGGGAGAAGGTCTACCTACTAGAGAGGTGTTGGAGGGAGAAGGTCTACCTACTAGAGAGGTGTTGGAGGGAGAAGGTCTACCTACTAGAGAGGTGTTGGAGGGAGAAGGTCTACCTACTAGAGAGGTGTTGGAGGGAGAAGGTCTACCTACTAGAGAGGGGTTGGAGGGAGAAGGTCTACCTACTAGAGAGGGGTGCCTAATAAAGTGGCCGGGTAGTGAACGTTACAGTGTTAAGGCTTGGGGTTAGATTCTAATCAAGATTAGGTTAGGGTTAATCTTAGGGGTGTGATGTCGTCAATGGAAGGGTTAGTGTGTGTGTGTGTGTGTGTGTGTGTGTGTGTGTGTGTGTGTGTGTGTTATTCAGTCCTGTAGACACAGTAAGCTCCCATTCATTATTAATGGCAGCTTACTGTGTCTTGTAAACATGCAGCATCATTTTGGAAATACATGGACGTCAGTGAGAAAGTAAATATTCTTTTCTTTACTGCTGAAAACTGAAGATGCAGACAACAGCAAGTTATTCAGATATATAAGGAAGTGATTTTACACTGTAGATTCTTTTCCCAGGGTTAGCTTTATCCCAGGGTTAGCTTTATCCCAGGGTTAGCTTTAGCCCAGTGTTAACTTTAGCCCAGTGTTAGCTTTAGCCCGATGTTAGTTTTTGCTGACAGTTACCTTAGCCCAGGGTTAATTTTGACCCAGATTTAGCTTTATCCTGGGGTTAGCATTAGCCCAGAGTTAGCTTTAGCCCAGTCTGAGCCTTAACCCAGGGTTAGCTTTAGCCCTAGGCTGTGTACTGTGAAAAATGCATTATGAGTTATGAATGTTCTGTTTCTCTGGAACAAAGAAGAGATTGCTCATATTGATCATACATCTTTAAATGACAGAACGTGGTTTTGAAGTTTCAAAGAGCTCAGAAACTCACTCCACACATTAACGACCATGGAAACTTTACATTCAAGCAATAAAAAACTAAAAACACCAAAATTGCAGCTCTGAGGTTTTTAGCGACGGCAGCGCTGCAGCTCAGTCTGTGATGTTGCTGGAGGAGTTCCACAGTCAACTCCCTCTGAGAGACAGACAGACAGGAAGGCAGAGAGACAGACAGCAGCAGGGCTTCGGAAATAGAATTCAAAACGTGACAAAACTTTATTGTTTCCAATTGAAAACAGTTAACAATACAGACCATAACCAAGCCACGACTAAGACCAACAACAACCAGAGAAGAAGAAACGAAAACTAGGAAATGAAATAAAAATACATCCCAGCTATAGAAAGAACCCTCCCAACCACATACACACACACGCACACGCACATGCACACGCACACACATACACACACACACACACACGTTTGTATCAGCTTATAAAAGGAAATTCCAGATGGATTCGTCCTCCCGGGTTCGGAGACGGAGAGGGAGCGACCTCCCACTCCAGTCAAAACAGATCACTCCCTGAAATACTTCACATCCCCTGGACCGCCTCTACTCACTAGAATATACTCTAATGTACTCTACTATACTAGAATATACTATACTACTATATACTCATGTATTCTCTCCACCTCAGCTCCTTGTTTGTTCCATCTGTCATCTCGATGCCGTGACCTCTGACCCCTGACCTCCTTACTATTGGTTGCTTGTAATTTTGCTGAAGTTTCTATGTTTTGTTCTTAGGGTATTTGAATACTACTACTACTACCACCACTACTACTGTTAAGGTAGCAGTAGTAATATCTACTCTACTCTCTGTAGTTGTTGCTTGTAATGTTGGTGATTTTAGGAATTCAAGCCTGGAGAAGAGAGTCAGATAAATGCCTGAAATGTCTGGAAGGAGGTTAGGAAGGGGAGAGACCAGGGAGGGACGGAGGGAGGGAAGGTAAGAGGAGACAAAGAGAGGAAGAGGAGGAGGAGGAGGAGGGGAGGAGGATAGAGGAGGGGCCGGCTTGGGTCATGCAGGGAGGAAACACATACCTCCTTCCTTCAGAGGAGGAAAATAACAGAGAGAGAGAGAGAGAGAGAGAGAGAGAGAGAGAGAGAGAGAGAGAGAGAGAGAGAGAGAGAGAGAGAGAGAGAGAGAGAGCTAACAAGGACTCTGAAGAGAGAAAGTTAACCAGCCAAGTTATTCAGCCCACGCTGGGAGAGCCGGTCGGAGATTTGAAAGTCTGGAACTGGAGAGACACGAGGAGGGAGGAGGGAGGAGGAGGGAGGAGGGAGGAGGGAGGAGGGAGGAGGAGGGAGGCGCAGACGTTGGCTGATTAGAGCTCTGACTACAACAAGAGAGGAAGAAGAGGAAAACTCACCGAGAGGAAGGACGACTCAGAAACAACAGCGACAGATTAGAGAATCGTCTGTAGGAGAAACACAGCACCTTCATGTTGAGGGATCACTAGGTTGAGTTAGGTTACAGTGATATTGATGACTGAGTTCCATGAGGTCTGTAGATTGAGTTTGGTTAAATTATCAGTTAAACTATTGGATGATGTTGGCCGGCGTCGTAGCTCGCGTCTGATTGGCCCGTCGGGACACATCGATGTGGTTTCTGGGACGACAGACGTTTGATTGGCGGCTGTACCTGGCCGCTGAGAGCAGAGGCTGGGTGTGAGAGTGGGCGGGGCCACATGGCGAGCTACCTGCTGTGCTGGGGGGGCGGGGCCTTGGAGGACAGGTACCTGTACGCCCCACCCTACCCCGCTGTCTACAGGTGAGTCTGTCTACCTGACTACCATGCCTTTCTTCTTCTTCTTCTTCTTAGTTGTAGTAATACTTGTAGTACCCTGGGTTTCAGTGGAGAGTTTTAGTTTCCCATGATGCTTTAAATTCTGCTCTTTTGACATTCTGGAAGAAAAACTGAAACTGGAATACTGGATTTCTTTGGGTTGGAAACTGTTGAAGACTTTGAGAGAAATCGTCCATCAGCAGCTTCAGTACAAAGATATTGTTATTGTTATCGTACTTCAACCTACAGTACTTTATTCTGTCTGTTTATCTGTTTACCTTCAGCCTGTCTGTCTGCCTGTCTGTCTGCCTGTCTGTAGTTCTGACTGGTATCTTTTGGGTTTTGGTCCTGCTGCTGAGCTGCAGTGTGTTTATCAGTATGTTGGATCCAGTGATGCAACGCTGTGAAATGTGAAAAGTGCCTAGGCTTCGTCTGCAGGTGAACAGGCGGTGAGACTGGAAGGAGGGAAGGAGGGAGGGAAGGAAGGAAGGAAGGAAGGAAGGAAGGAAGGAGGGTTAAATTGGTATCTCAGTTGTCAGTCTGGAAAACCTGCTGACCACCTAAAACTAGTTCATCTGGTTTAGTGGCGAGTTTTAGTGTCCATGATGCTCTAGATGCTGTTTCACTCTGAGGAGAAGAAACTCTGAAGAAGTTATTCAGTGAAGGAAGGGAGTCGGCATGTGCTCTGACCTCTGACCTCTGACCTCTGACCTTTTCACTGTTGGTTGATTGTACTGTTGGTGATCCAGGAACTGAAGCTGGTCTCTCTTGACCAGACAGTCTAAATGACTGACTTCAATAGTCTGGAGGTCAAGGGTCAAAGCAGCAGCACCACATTCTACTGTTTGGTCCTGTAGTGAAGGGTTGTCACACCCTGTATAGAGATGTACTGTGTTCATCGTGTGTGTGTGTGTGTGTGTGTGTGTGTCCTTGTGTGTTTCAGGCGTTCTTAGTGAGTCATTTTTGCGAGGTGTGGTCATCACGCCGCTCCTCTCTTCGTCAGTTTCTAGTTTGGTTTAGTTCAGAACCTGGTTTGAGGTTTGAGGGTTCCTCAGGTTCTTTAGATGTTAAACAACCAAATGAACTGAAGGTCCATCTGCTAGTGATGTTATCATGGTAGCTGGTTGGTTAAGAAGTATGCAAACTGGCCTGATTGGACAGATTTCAGGAAGTCGTTAGTGAGGCAGCCAATCAGGACCAAGTCTAGTTGTGATGCGTTCACTGGAGGTTTTAACATTTAAACACTAAAACAAAAAGTCTTTTATTATATCTGAAGATAAAGAGAGAACATGTAGTGGAGAGGGTCCTCAGAACGATAGTACAAGGATGAGTGTGTGGTGTGTGTGTGTGTGTGTGTGTGTGTGTGTGTGTGTTGTTCTGCCCAGACATCTTAGTAAAAGGTCACAGGTTCGATGCCCAAGGGTGTCAGCCGGTGTTGAAGGGTCCTTGAGCAAAACTGAACTCCAAACTGCTGCAAGGGCTTCTGTTCCAGGCCGACCCTTGACCTCTGACCTCTGACCCCTCTGGTGACTCGCATGAGTTACATGCATGAAGACCTCTGAACGACCCCTGAGTGATCCAAGTCAGTCCGGCTGATTCCAGGCTCCCTCCCCAAACCCCCACGCTGCCGAAGGGTCCTTGAGCCAGACACTGAACCCTACCAGCTCCAGAGACCTGACCTGACCTCTGACCTCCCTGGGTTGGTGGAAAAAATGAATTTCCTCCTCTGGGATCAAAAGAGCAGCAGATAAAAACAACAGATCAACTGGAAGAAGAGAAGGAGGAGGACACCCTGACTGGACCAGTAAGGTCCTCATATATCAGTCTGACCTTCACCCCCCCAGCTGATGGAGTCCTCATGTCCCACTTGGTTTCTGTCCTGAGCTGAACTCTGTTATCTGACTCAGCAGATGTTTGAAGAAACACTTTCAACAGAATTCCTGATTACTGTTTTCCCGTTAGTCCAGAGGTTTCTGCTCCAGGCTGATCTGGTCTTGAGCCGGGAGGAGCTTCAGTGTTACCCAACATCTATAATAGATCAAGGATCCTTAAGACAGGGAGGGAAACCACCTGAGGAGTTTATATCAGTTAGTACTATCAGAGAAGTTCTAAATGATATCAGGATCTGTGTGATACGAATCATTCACCATCAATAAACCACTTTACTGTAGAGTCATCAGTATGACTCCTCTACCAGCCTCTACCAGCCTCCACCAGCCTCTACCAGCCTCTACCAGCCTCTACCAGCCTCTACTAGTCTCTACCAGCCTCTACTAGCCTCTACTAGCCTCTACCAACCTCTACCAGCCTCTACCAGCCTCTACTAGCCTCTACCAGCCTCTACCAGCCTCCACCAGCCTCTACTAGCCTCTACCAGCCTCTACCAACCTCTACCAGCCTCTACTAGTCTCTACTAGTCTCTACCAGCCTCTACCAGCCTCTACCAGCCTCTACCAGCCTCTACTAGTCTCTACCAGCCTCTACTAGCCTCTACTAGCCTCTACCAACCTCTACCAGCCTCTACTAGCCTCTACCAGCCTCTACCAGCCTCCACCAGCCTCTACTAGCCTCTACCAGCCTCTACCAACCTCTACCAGCCTCTACCAGCCTCTACTAGTCTCTACCAGCCTCTACCAGCCTCTACCAACCTCTACCAGCCTCTACCAGCCTCTACTAGCCTCTACTAGCCTCTACCAGCCTCTACTAGCCTCTACCAGCCTCTACCAGCCTCTACCAACCTCTACCAGTCTCTACCAGCCTCTACTAGTCTCTACCAACCTCTACCAGCCTCTATCAGTCTTTACCAACCTCTACCAGCCTCTATACATGGAACAAATATTCCTGTGACCCTGAGAGGAAGGGATTAGAGCTGTGTGGTTATTAGTGGTATTAACATTATTGGCTGTTATTAATGTTATTAGTGGTTATTCGTTGTTATTTGTGGTTATTAATGTTATTAGTGGTTAATAGTGGTTATTAATGTTATTAGTAGTTATTAGTGGTTATTAAGGTTATTAGTGGTTATTAGTGGTTATTAGTGGTTATTAATGTTATTAGTAGTTATTAGTGGGTATTAATGTTATTAGTGGTTATTAGTGGTTATTAGTGGTTATTAATGTTATTAGTGGTTATTAATGTTATTAGTAGTTATTAGTGGTTATTAGTGGTTATTAATGTTAGTAGTAGTTATTAGTGGTTATTAATGTTATTAGTGGTTATCAGTGGTTATTAATGTCATTAGTGGTTATTAGTGGTTATCAGTGGTTATTAGTAGTTATTAGTAGTTATCAGTAGTTATTAGTGGTTATTAATGTTATTAGTGGTTATCAGTGGTTATTAGTAGTTATTAGTAGTTATTAGTGGTTATTAGTAGTTATTAGTGGTTATTAATGTTATTAGTGGTTATTAATGTTATTGGTGGTTATCAATGTTTTTGTGGCCTTTTGCTCATTTAACTTCCATAATATGATTTTGCTCAACTTGGTGATGAGATATAAACTAGTATGAGTCAAATAAGAAAGTTCTTCTCTTTTCTTATGGTTTGACTACAGCAGTTTGTCTCTGATGCTTCAGTTAATCAGGTCAACATTTAGTGAACAACTAGTTTAGGAGAGTATTTGACTAGTTGACAGCAGAGATAATAGACAGGCTGCTGGTGGGTTTCTGAGCTCTTTGGTCTGCTTGTTGAGAGACAGACAGACAGACAGACAGACAGACAGACAGTCTGGTGAGTTGTGTCAGTGGTTTGGTTGTTGTGGTCTGTTGGTTTAATGGTGACTGACTGACACACCCTGGAAAATAACACTCTGTTCTGTTACTCTGTCTGTCTGTCTCTCTGTCTGTATGTCTCTCTGTCTGTCTGTCTCTCTCTCTCTCTCTCTGCCTGTCTGTCTGTCTGTCTGTCTTTGTCACTCTCTCTCCATCTATCTAAATCTGTCTGTCTCACTTCCTCTCTCTCTCTTTTTGTCTCTCTTCTTTCTCTATCTTTTTCTCTCTTTCTTTATTTCCCTCTTTGTCTCTCTCTCTCCCTGTCTCTCTCTCTCTCCCTGTCTCTCTCTCTCTCCCTGTCTCTCTTTCTCTCTCTCTCTCTTTCTCTCTCTCTCTCTCTCTGCACAAATACCAAAATAATGTTCAGATTAGATTATTAGATTATTGAATCTTCAGACAGTTTAAAGACCTACTCACCTAAACAACTCACTATTCACACAGCGGCCATCTTTGATTCCCATCATACTGTGGGTGGGATTTAACTGGTCTGTGTTTCTGACTGAAGGAACGTCATGCTACCGCTAGCTCCTGTTAGCAGTTAGCTACGTTATATTGTTAGTTGTATTTACTCCACATGAACTTCCTCTAATCCTTCTGACTGACAGAACTGGTTTAGTATCAGTACGACGTTAGCATCATTGTTAGCTGCTTCACTTCCTTACTGGTGCTGCTTTGACGAGGAGGCTGAGCTCAATGTCTCATGTTAAACCTGATCTGGGATCTGGTTTGAACTGATAGACAGTTAGCTCCTGATGTTACAACACGATGCAGGAAGCAGCTTCGGTGGAGCGATGTTGAGACGAGTCAAAACAGAATCAAACATATTATATTATAAAACATATTTATAGTAGTTAGTCTGTTAGTTAGTCTCCTCTCCAGTAACCAGCCGGCACCAGGAGTCCTGCTCTAGTCTGAACTCTAGTTAGACAGTGGTGAACCTGGTGATCAGTGAAAGTGTCTGGTGGAGTCTGAGGTGCACCAGCTGGCTTCCTGCCTGGTGACTGAAGTTCCCCTGCGGTGGTGAAGGAGGTTATTTCTGTCATGAATGAACGGCGGTGTTGAGGGAGAAGGCCTCGCCGACGGCAGCATCCGGAGGAGGAAGCTTGACTGATCTGGGGTCACATCTGGTCCAGTCTGCTGTGATGATATGAAGCAGTTTGATTGATTACATATTTATTCTTGAACTGGTTATATTATTGTTGTGGTTGTTGTTGTTGTCATCTTAGGTTTCAAACAGAGAGTTCAAGGGGGAAACTGAATATTTTGAGTTTTTTAATATGAAAACGGTCAAATCTGAAGCTAATAAATATCTTCAGTCCGCACATATCTGTATCATCACCTTCAGAAGCCACCTTGGTCAAACCTCGTTGCAGCCAGAGGTGCTTGAATGAGATGATTTTATTTACCAGAATATGAAACATGATATGTGTTTCTGTTTGGTTCGATGTGACCTCCCTCCCCTCACGTCCAGAAAGGGAAGTGGATTCTCACTAGTTTGACCACTTCCCTCCCACACATCAACATTTAACTCTCCTTCTGATCTGTCAGGAGTTTGACTTCATTAAAGAGTTTATCAGGAGAGATGCTGCGATGAAGAACAAGTGATGGAGAACGAATCCACAACGACAAGGAATGGGTGCGTTGAAATAATTATGAGATTAGATTCAACTTGAGTACAGCAGAGAAAAATAGACTTTAAATATGAATAGAAACTACAACACTATAAGTAGAAGTATTACAGCATGTACAGTACGAGGGAGCTGAAATATAATCAGTATGAAAATATGTTGAAGCTGCTGCGTTGAGCATGAGCGTTGAGGAAAACTTGAGCTTGTTGTATATTAGTTTGATTATTTTATCTGTACATGTGTTACAGTAAGTATAAGTATTATAATGTAATATAGTTATAGTTGTACATTAGTGGACCAGGAACAGATTCCTGGTGGGGAAGTGTGTGTGTGTGTGTGTGTGTGTGTGTGTGTGTGTGTGTGTGTGTTTGTTCGTTGGGGTTCATAAAAAATAAAGATTGATTAATTATTTCTGTATTATTATTTAACAAGTCACTTTTCAGGTTTATTGATTCATGAATGGACAGTTTGTAGTTTCTAGTTTATTGGAGCCTGAAAACTGTAACTGTGTAACGGATTCCAAAGTTAATTTGCCTTCAAGTGAAACGTGATGAAGATGCTACATCATCAGTATCAATTCACCATCAATAAATCAGCACATTAATAGATAGATAGATAGATACTACTATTGATCCTGGGGGGAAATTCTGGGGTTGCAGCAGCATAACAGTATCACAAGAAGGTACAAAATACAAAATACAAAATACAAAGGACTAAAAACTATATACTAAAAAACAACATACTAAAAAAACTGCGGTACTAGGTGACGTAGAACCAGGATGACATGTTTACATGCATACATGTAGGGAGGAGTGGATGAATGATGGTTCATGGATACAGAGTTAGAGATGTCATGGGTGAATGTGAAAGGGTGGCTAATGTGGCTAACATGGCTAACAGTATAACACTACCAGTCTGTCAGCCTCTACTAGCCTCTACCAGCCTGTCAGCCTCTACTAGCCTCTACTCTCATTCTACTTTGTGTCCACCGGGTCGATTTGGAGGGAAATCTGCTGGATTGCTTTATGGCACAAAACAGGAAGAGGGCGCTGTTCTTCCAGCGCTAACGGGGATGAAGATAAAGTTTAATTCACTGTGAATCTATTTTGGAAATGTCTGACATGTTGACATTCCTTCAGTATTTCAGTACAGATCTATTTTCTGTGGTTGGTCTGAACATCATCGTGACGAAGACAGGATCTTCGTCTCGTTAGTGAGCTGTGACTCTGTTCTCAGTTCTCTGTGTTTGGTTTCTGATCTGCCGTCCCTTTAGCAAAGCTGCTAGCCGTAAGCTAGCTTAACATTCCTGCTAGCTAGCAGTGAGCAGGATCTAGTAGCTGTAGACCTTATAATAACTTTAATTACTTTAATAACTTTAATAACTTTGTGTCATTTCCATTGACAAGGTTTCCCTCGTTGGAAGGAGGAACGATTTGTGAACGGGAAGCAGAACGGATTCATTTACACGAACAAAAGAATCCAGATAGGATCTGAAAGTCTGGTCTGATGTAGGTGTGGTGTGTGTGTGTGTGTGTGTGTGTGGTGTGTGTGTGTGTGTGTGTGTGTGTGTGTGTGTGTGTGTGTGTGTGTGTGTGTGCAGGGAGAGGCCGGTGCACCGCCCGGCAGAGCTCCTGTACCCCCAGGCCGACGTGGCGGAGCGCCTGGCGCTGGGCGGCGGTGACGCCGACCTGCTGGCCGCCAAGTGTCTCGCCAAGCGACTCTTCAACCTGGACGGATTCAAGAAGTCTGACGTAGCGAGACACCTCAGCAAGAAGTGAGAGAGAGAGAGAGAGAATGAGAGAGAGTGTTTGAAAGTCTTTTTTCTCCATAGAATCTGCTGTATATTGTACCGAATGATTGATTGATTGATTGATTGATTGATTGAAGTTTATACATATGTAGAGTTTTTGTCTTTCTGCTCTGTGAGACTGATTGACTTCACTTCCTAATGCTACCTGTCTGTCTGTCTATCTGTCTGTCTGTCTGTCTGTCTGTCTCTCTGTCTGTCTGTCTGTCTGTCTGTCTGTCTGTCTCGCTGTCTGCCTGTCTGTCTGTCTGTCTGTCTATCTGTCTGTGGTGCAGTAATGACTTCAGTCGGTTGGTAGCGGAGGAGTATCTCAGTCATTTTAACTTCAGCAGTCTGACCATCGACCAGGCGCTCAGGTCAGTAACACACCAGGTTAACACTGTTAACGGGTTAGTTAGTAGGTTAGTCTAGTTCACTACTAACTAGCCCTGTTCTACTAACTGACTAACTAAACAGCTAGGTGGTGGTGGCTGGTGACCAGGTTAGTTAAACATCACTAATTTAACTACCTCTGGTTACCAGGGTGTTTCTGAGGGAGTTTGCTCTGATGGGTGAAACCCAGGAGAGAGAGAGAGTCCTGTCTCACTTCTCCAGGAGATACCTGCAGTGTAACCCCAACACCATCCCCAACGAAGGTAGTGTGTGTGTGTGTGTGTGTGTGTGTGTGTGTGTGTGTGTGTGTGTGTGTGTGTGTGTGTGTGTGGAGGAGTGGGGAAGTGGCAGTGCATGTGAGGTGTGTGTGAATCACATACAGCCACAATATACAACGCTCTTCCTTTATAACAGTTCCTGTCTGTCTGTCTGTCTGTCTGTCTGTCTGTCTGCCTGCCTGTCTGTCTGTCTGCCTGTCTCTCTCTCCCACAGACAGCATCCACACTCTGACCTGTGCTGTGATGCTGCTCAACACAGACCTGCATGGACCTGTAAGTCTATCTGTGTGTGTGTGTGTGTGTGTGTGTGTGTGTGTGTGTGTGTGTGTGTATGTGTGTGTGTATGTGTGTGTGTGTGTGTGTGTGTGTGTGTGTGTGGTAAGTGGATTAAACAATCTTAACGTTCCCATGATGCCACAGTGAGAATGTTTCGCCCATTCTGGTGGCTGAAGGGTGCTTGGCTGTCAATCAGGATGGATGGGGGCGGGGCTTAGGGCTTCAGCAGGAATCCCTTATTTGGGCAAATGAACCTGCGACATCAAACACAGACGATCTGGATCAAAACACAAAAACCTCCAGTAGAGATTTGATGGTTGTAGCAGGTTGGAGATACGAGTTAGAGGCAGCTGCTATACCATGAGATATACAGAGGCTTTCAGGTGATGTAGCCCCGCCCCCTCTGGCAGCCATATTGGAGGTCCTCAGCTCTGATCAGCTGGTTGTGTTTCTTCTCAACTGAATTGAATCTTCATGGTTCATTTCTGTCTGTTTCTACTGAACTGATCATTTCATCACTGATACATCTGATTGATTTAGTGTTTAGATCATGTAGCTTGTTAGCTAGCTAACCATAGTATCTGGTCAGCTAACATCACTGTCTTGTTGTTAACACATCTGGTTAGCACACTAGTTAACGTATCTAGTAGAAGCTAGCGTTAGCAGTGGCTAGTAGTCCCATGTTAACAGTAACTAGTTAGCTAGCTACCAGTTAGTTCAGGTGAACTAGCTGACTCTTCTCCAGCTCCAACTCTGCTGGTAATATTTGATATGATCTTAGAGCCTCAGAGCAAGGCACTAGCAGTTGGCGGTTCTGTTCCCTGTGGACCTCAACATGTGAACAGTCTGGTACCGGGGAAGAAAATGGCATTGTGCACGTTTAAACAGTGGCTGTTTCTGACATGTAATGTGTGTGTGTGTGTGTGTGTGTGTGTGTGTGTGTGTGTGTAGAACATCGGGAAGAAGATGTCATGCAGTCAGTTCATCTCCAACCTGGAGAGTCTCAACGATGGAAAAGACTTTCCTAAAGAACTACTGAAGGTCTGACACACACACACACACACACGCACACACACGCATACACACACACACACACACACACACACACATACACCACACACACACACACACGCACCACATACACAAAGACTCTTGGCTTGTGATGTTCTGACAGAAAAACGTTTGATTTCACGGCTCATGACCACTGGGCTGTGTGTGTGTGTGTGTGTGTGTGTGTGTGTGTGTGTGTGTGTGTGTGTGTGTGTGTGTGTGTGTGTGTGTGTGTGTGTGTGTGTGTGTGTGTGTGTGTGTGTGTGTGTGTGTGTGTGTGTGTGTGTGTGTGTGTGTGTGGTGAGTGTGTGGTGTGTTTGTGTGTGTCTTTCAGTCTCTCTCCATCTTGATTGTTTTCCTCTGGGCGATCAGCAGGAATCTGCATCACCTCTTCACCTCCATCAGCAGCTCACATCATCTCTCCATCCCTCTCTCCATTCATCCCTGTGTCTCTCTCTCTCTCTCTCTCTCTCTCTCTCTCTCTCTCTCTCTTCCTTTGGTTCCTCTATATTGTTGATGTGTGGGCAGAAAAACAGAATTGAGAGAGAATATACCAGAAATATTAAATATATTCAGTATATTCACACTTTAGCATACACTATGTTGAGTGATAGTAGGCTCCATGCTAGCACTTTAGCATACACTATGTTGAGTGGTAGTAGGCTCCACGCTAACACTTTAGCATACACTATGTTGAGTGATAGTAGGCTCCACGCTAACACTTTAGCAAACACTATGTTGAGTGATAGTAGGCTCCACGCTAGCACTTTAGCATACACTATGTTGAGTGGTAGTAGGCTCCACGCTAACACTTTAGCATACACTATGTTGAGTGATAGTAGGCTCCACGCTAACACTTTAGCAAACACTATGTTGAGTGATAGTAGGCTCCACGCTAATACTTTAGCATACACTATGTTGAGTGATATTAGGCTCCACGCTAACACTTTAGCATACACTATGTTGAGTGATAGTAGGCTCCATGCTAACACTTTAGCATACACTATGTTGAGTGATAGTAGGCTCCACGCTAACACTTTAGCATACACCATGTTGAGTGATATTAGGCTCCACGCTAACACTTTAGCATACACCATGTTGAGTGATAGTAGGCTCCACGCTAACACTTTAGCATACACTATGTTGAGTGATAGTAGGCTCCACGCTAACACTTTAGCATACACCATGTTGAGTGATATTAGGCTCCACGCTAACACTTTAGCATACACCATGTTGAGTGATAGTAGGCTCCACGCTAACACTTTAGCATACACTATGTTGAGTGATAGTAGGCTCCACGCTAACACTTTAGCATACACCATGTTGAGTGATAGTAGGCTCCACGCTAACACTTTAGCATACACTATGTTGAGTGAGAGGTGTTTTTTATTATATGTTATAAATTAGGTGGAACTATTTCAGGTGACAACCACGTATTCATCCGCTGTGTCGTGATTTCTAGCTGCACATCACCGCCGCCTTCATTATTTATAAATATTTAATCATATTTCATGTTAATTCTGTTGATCTGGCCGACGTCGCTGCTTTGACTGGCTGACTGGACACATTAATACATTAGAACAGGAGTGTGTGTGTGTGTGTGTGTGTGTGTGTGTGTGTGTGTTCCAAGTTGAGGACAGACAGCAGATTCAGATTGACAGAGAGAGAGAGAGAGAGAGAGCATCAATTATCAGTTGGAGTCTCTCTCTCTCTCTTTCATATACAGTATAAAATAAGCAATAAAAAGTAGAAAGAATAAAAAGAATAAAATCAATAAAATAGAATATAAAGAATATCTTTGACTTTTCTAGATTAGATCTAGATTCTGTAGAATAAAGTTGATTCATATTGTTGCCAGTTGCAATACAATATGTATCAATACCGATATATAGATTTGATTGAACTTACTGCTATCGACCACTTCATAAAGCACCTCAACACACTGTGGTCATGTGACCTCCAGGAGCCTACAGGTGTTTCCTGGTAGACCTGGTCCTGGTTCAGATCCAGACGGACCTGGTTCAGTATCTCAGTAGTGAGTGTGTTTCCTTCCACCGCCTGCAGAGCCAGCACCATTCACATTCAGCGCTACGAAGCCTGGATGATTGACACCTCCAAGGAGGGGGCGGGATCTGGCTCTGAAACCCACTCTGTGATTGGCTGCTCGGTCTGAGAGAAATGCGCATTGAGAGAGCGAGGGAAGAGACAGTGAGAGAGAGCGAGAGAGAGACACTGAGTGTGAACAGAGAGAGGAGAGGGGAGCTTCAGGTTCCACCAGAAAAACACACCGGTTAGGAAGAGAAGATCAACAGAGGAGTGGAGGAGGGAAGGAGGTGCTGCTTCCTGTTGCGTTCACCTGAGCGAGGGATTCTCCTGAAGGAGGAGGAAGAGGAGGAAGAGGAGGAAGAGGAGGAGACGACAACAAGCGAGGGAAGCGTGGGCAAGTTGGAGGACGGAGAGAAAACAAGAGAAGGAGGGATTCTCTCTCTCCTCCTCACGCTGCCATCGGAGAGCAACAGGATCAACCAGCTTCTCTTCTTCTTCTTCTTCTTCTTCTCCGTCTGCTCATCCCTCGCTTCCCCTCCATCTCTGTCTGCTCCCTTCATCAGTAGTCAGGGCTTGTTGTGGCGTCTCAGGAGAGAGCTGATCTGACGTCAGTTTCGGGGTGCTCTCTCTCTCTCTGTCTGAGACTGTGTGGGTGGACTTGCTCGCCCCTGTGTGTGTGTGTGTGTGTGTGTGTGTGTGTGTGTGTGTGTGTGTGTGTGTGATGCTGAGACTGAGGCGTTGACGCTCAGATTGGAAAGATTTTCTCTGTCCTTCATCTTCACTTGATTCTCAGCAGGAAGACGAATCTGAAACATCTCTGATTGAATTCTTCCAATTTAGAAATTAAAACTTAAAATTAAATTAAAACCGTCAATATTGTAATTTAGATATCGTCTGTATTGATTATTGTCTGAATTGATCGGTTACCGTCTGCTGGCTGCAGCCGCGTTGAGGTGTGTGTCGACGGTCTTGAGACAGTGTGTGTAGTCTGCTGTGTGTGTGTGTGTGTGTGTGTGTGTAGTCTGCTGTGTGTGTGTGTGTGTGTAGTCTGCTGTGTGTGTGTGTGTGTAGTCTGCTGTGTGTGTGTGTGTGTAGTCTGCTGTGTGTGTGTGTATGTGTGCTCTGGTGTGACAAAGCATTTGTGGGAGTGTGTGCTGATGACTTGTGCATCACTGCTTCTGAAGTTGAGGGATTAAACTCAGTGACGCGAGCAGGACAACAGACCTGTAACAGACTAACATAGTAGTACAGCAGCTACTGACACACAGCAGGACAACAGACCTGTAACAGACTAACATAGTAGTACAGCAGCTACTGACACACAGCAGGACAACAGACCTGTAACAGACTAACATAGTAGTACAGCAGCTACTGACACACAGCAGGACAACAGACCTGTAACAGACTAACATAGTAGTACAGCAGCTACTGACACACAGCAGGACAACAGACCTGTAACAGACTAACATAGTAGTACAGCAGCTACTGACACACAGCAGGACAACAGACCTGTAACAGACTAACATAGTAGTACAGTAGCTACTGACACACAGCAGGACAACAGACCTGTAACAGACTAACATAGTAGTACAGCAGCTACTGACACACAGCAGGACAACAGACCTCTACCAGATGTTGTCAGTGTTTTTGCATTTCATGAATTCAAGCCAGATGTTTTTTTAGGGGGTGGAGCCAAAAGATTACCAGTGGCATAAGCCCCGCCCCCTCCATCCACAGTGAATAGAGCAGGAAGCAGAGTTGTGCTGAGGACTGGTCAGTTGGTCGGCAGCTAAGCAACCACCACCTGGAGTCCTGCTCTGTTCTAACTAGTAACCAGTGGTTCTGGTTGTAGTAAACACTTTTCTCGTTGACTGTCAGATCTTCAGCTTCAGATCATCTTGGGCTGCTAGGATGGTTGAAGTGACTTGGGAAGGTCGGGGAAGGTGGATGGTCAGCTAGTTCCAGATCAGCTAGTTCCAGATCAGCTAGTTCCAGATCATCTAGATCCAGATCAGCTAGTTCCAGATCAGCTAGTTCCAGATCAGCTAGTTCCAGATCAGCTAGTTTCAGATCAGCTAGTTTCAGATCAGCTAGATCCAGATCAGCTAGTTTCAGATCAGCTAGTTTCAGATCAGCTAGATCCAGATCAGCTAGTTTCAGATCAGCTAGTTTCAGATCAGCTAGATCCAGATCAGCTAGTTTCAGATCAGCTAGTTCCAGATCAGTTAGTTCCAGATCAGCTAGTTTCAGATCAGCTAGTTTCAGATCAGCTAGATCCAGATCAGCTAGTTTCAGATCAGCTAGTTCCAGATCAGTTAGTTCCAGATCAGCTAGTTCCAGATCAGCTAGTTTCAGATCAGCTAGTTTCAGAACAGCTAGATCCAGATCAGCTAGTTTCAGATCAGCTAGTTCCAGATCATCTAGTTCCAGGTCAGCTAGATCCAGATCAGCTAGTTCCAGATCAGCTAGTTCCAGATCAGCTAGTTTCAGATCAGCTAGTTTCAGATCAGCTAGATCCAGATCAGCTAGTTTCAGATCAGCTAGTTCCAGATCATCTAGTTCCAGGTCAGCTAGATCCAGATCAGCTAGTTCCAGATCAGCTAGTTCCAGATCATCTAGTTCCAGGTCAGCTAGATCCAGATCAGCTAGTTCCAGATCAGCTAGTTCCAGATCATCTAGTTCCAGGTCAGCTAGATCCAGATCAGCTAGTTTCAGATCAGCTAGTTCCAGATCATCTAGTTCCAGATCAGCTAGTTCCAGGTCAGCTAGTTCCAGATCAGCTAGTTCCAGATCAGCTAGTTCCAGATCATCTAGTTCCAGGTCAGCTAGATCCAGATCAGCTAGTTTCAGATCAGCTAGTTCCAGATCATCTAGTTCCAGATCAGCTAGATCCAGATCAGGCTGCTGTCCCAGTTTGTCGGCTGACCAGCGGCTCGTTTGTTAAGCGGGCTAAGGAGCGTGTCGCGTACTCGTCATGTCGTGGGTTTGAAACCTTGTTGTACATCGTTCCCTCTCTCATCTCATCTCTCACTCTTCACTTTATTCTATTTTTATATGAAACTGAAACCATCAAGATAATTTGCTGACATCTGGAAACTTCTGAGCGTTTCTCTTTCAAGTTGTTTTGTTTTTCTGGATCGTTTTTTTGTCGCGAATCCTCCGAACTTCAGCAGGACGATATTCAAGCTGAATTAGAGGAATCCTTTTGGCTCACCGACATGATTGGCGTCAACAGCATCCACTCGACAGGCCGGGTACGTTCGCGGTCCCTCTGCTCAGTGCGAAGTGGGCGGGACTCGAGGGGGACGGACCCGTTTCGGTATCCCAGAACCCCCCGCTCTCGATCCCTCAAGCCCCTGGCCTTCCCCGACCTGCTGGGGAAAACCCAGGATGGACAGAACCACCCGCAGGCCCGCAGGAAGAAGGTAGAACCCAACAGAACCCTACAGAACTCAATAGAACCCAACAGAACCCAATAGAACTCAGTAGAACTCAGTAGAACCAGAGAAACATCCATGGGTTATTTTATGTAGAAATATTCTCATTGATCACTGTAATTTAAAAATGTCATTGATGATACTCGCTACAGAGACACTGGGTTATCTGGTGGACTGAGGTGGACTGAGGTGGACTGTTGTGAACTGAGGTGGACTGTGGTGGACTGAAGTGGACTGTGGTGAACTGAGGTGGACTGAGGTGGACTGAGGTGGACTGAGGTTCTCTTCCTTCAGGTTCTTATTAGATATGTCTAGAGGATCCGGTCTGTAAAGGTCTGAAGTTCCCTGCAGTCTTCAAACTCTTCAGATTCACTCCTTAACTCAGACTAGAGGAATTCGCTGTTGGTCGTCTTTATTCTCTCATCCACTCAGTTTGTCTTTGTTTTGTTTTGATGTGCAGCTCGTCTAGACCTCCCTGGGGTTAAAGGGGCACCAAGTAGTCTTTGAGTTTTATCGACCTCTATTGGAGACCAGCAGGAACTGCAACAACATTGACAGGCCTCTGGGACGGCTGGAGTCTGGGGCACTATCATTTAGTCATGTTGTGTTGTGGAGCAGTGGAAAGATGGATGACGAGGTGCCTAACCCTAGCCCTAACCCTAACCCTATATTCCTCTCATTGTTATATATTGCAAATCTATTGATCTTTATTTTAAATGAATGCACAGATCTTACTTGCACATTATTAATGCGTCTGGTTCTTTCACACGTTTCCATGAAGACGTTCTTGTGTTCTTCTCTTATTTGTTTCTTTGCTGCGTCCCGTTACTGCCCAGTTCCCCTCAGGATCAATACAGTCTAATCTAATGGAAACATGGATCATCCGCTATGAGAGAGCTGCTGCTTATAGAACCATGTGATGATTGATCGATTGACTGATCAATTAGTTGTTTGGGTGATTGAACAATCAGGTTTTCATGTGTTGTGGGGACTGTTGTAGAAGTTCTAGAACAATGGCAAGGCTCACACACACACACACACACACACACACACACACACACACACACACACACACACACACACACACACACACACACACACACTCACTCTAACCCCTGTGTTGTCTCTGCAGGCCCTGTACAGCTCCATAAAGACCGAGAAGCTGCAGTGGACCATGTGAGTTCCTGTTCCACTTCACTGATCAACTGGTTTCACTGGTTTCCTTTGTTACTGGAAATAACCTGTGTGTGTGTGTGTGTGTGTGTGTGCGTGCGTGCGTGCGTGCGTGCGTGTGTGTACGTACATGTGTTTATGCTTTGTGTGTGGGTGTCTCCAGTTGGTGTGTGTGTGACTGTACATGTGTCACCAGTGTGTGTCGTGCATATAGACCTGTATGCATGTGTGTGTGTGTGTGTGCGTGTGCGTGTGTGTGTGTGTGTGTGTGTTCCTCCCTGCTGCCCTGACACCCTAATTTAAACCTCTGTTGCCATGGTTACTAGTCCCTGCTTCCTTCACTGTAATTACAGGTCAACGTCCCAACGCCCATGCTTAACTGTGGACACACACACACACACACACACACACACACACACACACACACACACACACAGGAGTCTGGTATGCAGATGTAAGCTCTCTCATGTCATGGTTCAGCCTGTTTCTCTTCTGGCATCCTCTCGCTCTCTCTCTCTCTCTCTCCCTCTCTGTCTCTCTGTCGTTCTCTCTCTCCTATTGTCTTTCAGTCTGTACTTTAATCTCCTAACACCCCGACTCATCCTCTCTCTCTCTCTATCTGTCTCTGTCTGTCTGTCTCTCTCTCCAACTCTCCTCTCCAACACACGCCTTGGAGTGTACAACACCCCCCATTACCCGAATATGATGCAATGAGATGAAATATTGAGATGATAGGTTGAGATGATGATATGTGATAATGAGATGAGAATAAATGATGTGACATTGTGATAAGAGGACACAACGATGAGATATGATGAGATGAGATGTTTAGACAAGATTTAGATGAGGTGAGATTAATGGCACAAGGGAAAATAACCACATTCTGGCTTTGAAGAAGATTTTAGATTAGATGAGATAATGAGATGATGTGATGAGATGTTGAAATGATAATGAGGCAAGACAATGAAATGAGATGACATTAGATGAGATGACTTGATAAGACAATGTGACCAGATGATGATGATTAGAGGAGTTGAGATGAGATGATGAGATAATGATAAGTTATGATAATATTATGAGATAAGGTGAGATAATGAAATGATAATGGTGAGACAAGATAATGACATGAGATGACATTAGATGAGATGACTTGATGAGACAAGGTGACCATATGATGATGAGATAGATGAAATAAGATAATGACATGAATTGATCAGATGAGTTTATGAGATAAGATGAGATGATGTGATGAGATGACTTGAGATGATGAGATAATGATAAGTGATGATGAGATGAGTTGAAATGAAATGATGACATAAGTGATGAGATGATTATGATAAGATGAGGTGAGAGATGATGATAAGATGAGATGAAAGATGTTGATAAGATGAGATGAAAGATGATGATAAGATGAGGTGAGAGATGATGAGATGATGATGATAAGATGAGGTGAGAGATGATGATGAGATAATGTTAAGATGAAGTGAGAGATGATGATGAGATGGTAATGATAAGATGAGGTGAGAGATGATGAGATGGGAGATGATGATAAGATGAAATGAGAGATGATGATAAGATGAGATGAGATGAGAGATGATAAGATGAGATGATGATAAGATGAGGTGAGAGATGTTAAGATGAGATGGTGATGATAAGATGAGGTGAGAGATGATGAGATGAGATGATGATAAAATGAGATGAGAGATGATGATAAGATCAGATGAGAGAAGATGATGAGATGAGAGATGATAAGATGAGATGAGAGATAATGATAAGATGAGGTGATTAAGAGCATTATGAACGCTGTTAAAACATTTTCCATACATTTTCCATTGAATCTGAAGAATAACTCAGCTGGGTAGTCCTAGTGATTCGTTGTCTCCTTCCTCCCTAAGCGATGAGGAGGAGTTGAGGAAGTCAATGTCAGAGTTGGCTGATGTTCGAACAGACTCCGCCTCCCACACCATGAAGCGAATGGGTAGTGGAGGAAACTCGCTGGTGGGCGCGGCCCAACAGTCTGACGCCGAGCTCTACAAGAACGGCTTCCTAGTCCGCAAAGTCCACGCCGACCCGGACGGAAAGAGAAGTAGTTGTCACTCTAATATCTCAGTAGCAGTAGTAGTAGTAATAGTAGTAGTAGTAGTAATAAGAGAAGTAGTGACCCAATAATATGTTCTTCTTCTTCTACTTCTTGTTATCGTTTCCTGTTATTATTGTCATTATTATTATAAGTTGTCAGATCAATTACTTGAATTCCCTTGAATAACCCTTTTTCACAAACAGAAGGACGTTAGATAGTTTGTCCAGTAACTCCAAAATAACGATCCAATGGTTCAGAGTGGATCGGATTCAGACTCAGTATAGAGTGGTGCAGGAATGAGTCCTAAACCAGGAAGTGAGTTAGCATTGTAGCACTCCCGGTCAATGGGTTTTTTGAATGTGTTTTTGGTTAGATGTCTGAAATAAGGTCTGTGGTTAACACAAGCTTAAGAGGTTTTCACGTTTTATTCTACTAGATAAAACCTTCAAAACCACTCTTGATTGAAGGTTTTACGTGTCTTAAAAAAGGCGGTTGCTAACAAGTGGCTAAATGAGACTACAGAGGTTGTCGGGGACATTGAACGCATCACGCCAACACGGTAACTCATCTAGTCACTAGTCGTCCTTTACAGACTCTAGTTGTGTTTCTAGTCTTCCCAACTATTCTAACTCAAACTTTACAACTTGTAGATTTATCAGTTTATAGTATTCTTAGTGGTGGTGACGTTGAAGTCATGTGACCGTGGTGTAGTTCGTTAGCCTAACGTTAGCTTTTTACTTCTGGCCATTGCATTTACGCTTCAAAGATCATAAAGTGGTTTTCATTTGTTCAGATTATCTTGCTGAACAAAACGTGGAAGTATCATAAACTTTTGTTTGCCACAGAGTTTATTTTCTGCAATAATCCAAAATCCAATGGAAAAATCCCATTGGCTGTTTGTGGAGGGAACCAGGGCGATGCTAACTTTCGGGTTGGCTACAAAACTACATCATCCCTGCAGTACTCTATTGGTTCCATGCATCCCTAGCCTGTACTTGTGATATTTAATTTCCCATAATGCCTTGTTTCCCCCAGCTCCGCGGGGTAAGAGGGGGTGGAAGTCTTTCTATGGCATGCTGAAGGGCCTGGTCCTGTACCTGCAGAAGGTAAAGATCTAAACTACACCTTCCCTTCCCATCCTATATGTGGTGTAGATCCACCCAACCAGAGCTATGGCTATAGGTCACATGTGTTGTGATTGGTGGACAGGGTGAGTACCGTCCGGACCGCGAGCTGAGTGATGAGGACCTGAAGAACGCCGTCTCCATCCACCACTCTCTGGCCATGAGGGCAGCAGACTACAGCAAGAGACCCAACGTCTTCTACCTCCGGACCGCCGACTGGAGGGTCTTCCTCTTCCAGGCGCCGTAAGACCTTCCTTTCTCTCTCTCTCTCTCTCTCTCTCTCTCTCTCTCTCTCTCTCTCTCTCTCTCTCTCTCTCTCTCTCTCTCTCTCTCTTCCTCTTCTCTCTCTCTCTCTCTCTCTCTCTCTCTCTCTCTCTCTCTCTCTCTCTCCTTCTTCCTCTTTCTCTTTCTCTCTCTCTCTCTCTCTCTCTCTCTCTCTCTCTCTTCCTCTCTTCCTCAGGATATTTGACTGACTTCTTCTTCTTCTTGTTCCCTGTAGAAACGCAGAGCAGATGCAGTCGTGGATCACACGCATCAACGCGGTGGCAGCCATGTTTTCGGCCCCGCCCTTCCCGGCTGCTATAGGCTCCCAGAAGAAGTTCAGCCGCCCGCTGCTGCCAGGATCCAACACCAAACTGTCCCAGGTAAACGTTCAGGTTTGACCGGGGAACCAAACTGAAGCCTTTTCATCTGTCTCTATTGTCCAATCGGATCAACAGAGAGGCGGGACCTCTGAGGCAGGACCTCCCAAATTTCTAGTAACTTTTTATTGTTTTTTATTTTTATTGTTGACAACAATTATATAATTCAGCTAAAGAGTATATCAACTTTTATCCCAGTCTGGGTAAAGTGAGTTTAGCCTCCACTGTGCTAAATACTTTCCCAGAATTCTTTTCATCGGAGAGAAATAAGAAGTTTTCCTACATACAGCATCTGGTTCTCCTCTGTCCCGGCAGGAGGAGCAGGTCAAATCCCATGAGAACCGGTTCAAAGCGGTTTCCTCCGAACTGGTCGACCTCACGGCCACGAGCCCGGACCACAAGGTCAAAGGCCGCGAGCTGGAGGAGCAGAAACTACGGGAGGAGTACCTGGAGTTCGAGGTGAGCGGTGTATGGTTAGACAGATAAACACACACTTTACCGTATAGTGGTGGTAAACAACATGGTAAACTCAACATGGTAAACTCAACTACACACACACACACACACACAGCGTCAGGTCATAAACTCATGTTGGTGCGTTTAATGGTTTTATATCCTGATGTTCCGCCTCCCTCCGTCTCCATGGGAATCATTTCATAACATTGAGAAGTGCTTGTTTTCTCACTCCTCCCGGGGAAGTGGTGGATTCTGTTAGCAGCAAACTGCAGCAAAACGTCTGAGGTACACGAACCCCCCCGCGCCGATGTAAATGAGAGCTGCAGCATGGTTTACGCTGCAAGCAACTCCAACTCTCGCTGTCCTATTTATATCCCGTTCATCTCGGCAGAGCTCAGGAAGTTCTCCGGCTCTGCCGTCGTGTCTGCATGTGGTTATGTAGGCTACAGCATGCACCACTATTTCTGGAATGGGAACATGTAACTGATTTGAAGAGAGATCAACTCAAAGTTACTCTACCAATTGTTAAAGGGGCGATAAGTAGTCCGACCTCTGTCGACCCCTATTGGTGAGCAGTAGGAATTGCAACAACATCTACAGGACTGTGATGAAGTCTGAGGCTCATGTCAACAAAACGATTCCGTAAAGCGAAGATGCTTTCAAAAATAATGAAATGAAAAGTTTCTAACTTTCAAAAAATGTATGATGTACGATAAAGAGCAGTAATGTAAAACACTGATGCAGAAAACAAAAAAACATCAAAGACCAAATTTAGATTTAGAAAATCGAGGATGCCTTAGACGGTTGCACAGTACAGTATGTTGGGAAGCACTTTGGACCACTGTTTTGATAAATACCTATTATAAAAAGGTATTATTATTGTTATTCTTATTATTGTTATTGTTATCATTGTTATTGTTGTTATTGTCATTAAACTGAGTTATTTCCATATGGTTGTGAGCCAGTAGAACAGCCTGTGAAACACAGACTGAGCGGTCTGAGCAGAATGGATCAGTGATCTGATCATTATGAATCTGTCGCCCGTCCAGAAAACCCGCTACGGTACGTACGCCATGCTGCTGCGGGCCAAGCTGTCCAGCGGCGACGAGGACCTGACGGCCTTCGAGTCGCGGCTGTTCAACGACGGCGGCCTCCAGAGGGCGCACTCGAGCCCCACGCTGCCCCAGGACGCCACCCAGGCCAGCAGCTCCAGGGAGAAGACCCGAGGTCAAAGGACCTCCAAGACCTCCAAGACCTCCAAAGGCTCAAAGACCTCCAGCCCCAACAGAGAGGGAAGCAAGAAGAAGAGCAGCAGCCAGCGCTCGGACCCCCAGAGACAGAGCTGCAAACAGGCTAAACAGGAAGAGGCGCCCTAGGCGGCGAGGACGGGTGTTTTCAGGGTTTTATAAGAAGTACTTGGCTGTCGATGGGCGTGAAGGATTATGGGTAGAAGCCTGACATCCACTTTTCTGTTAAGCCTCATTCACATTCTGGTTGGTGAGGGTGATTTTCTCCCAGAGCCGGGCTAAGACGCTCCAGGTTAACGGCGAAGGAAACGTATCCAGTGATGATGGAGGAGGACGAGGATGGAGTTGTGGTCTATTTCTTCATCATGAGCCAAGTGACCAATCAACAGATTCATTGAAAGATTCACCATGATATCAGTCCTGTTATGGGGAATTATCAGGGTGGGAAATGACCTCCAGCACCAGGCGGCGCTAGTGAGGGGAGACTGTCTGGTTAGTAAGTTAGTTAGTCTGCAGGTAACCAGCCTCCATCTGGACTCCGGTTCTCATCTAGTTGGCTGGTTAAATATTGAAAAGGGTTAAAAGATTTCCTGCCCTGGGTGTGACGTCATCAATAACTGTTCGTCTCTTACAGTTTGTTGGTGTTTTTTCTTTCATAGAGTTCAGAACATTTTCATGCAGCCTTGTATTTTCTTAAACCTCTAGAAACAGATCCCGGTCTCTGATCTGCTCCCCTGATTCCAGTCCACACAACACTGACCTCAGATCAGTATCTGGAGGAGAAGGGGGGCGTCGCTCCGCTCCCTAGCAACGGGAGCAAGTTGCTATGCTGAACAGATATGAGGGACAGAGCGTGGGACTGTTGCTGTGGCGACTAGCGGAGCCTGGAGTTAAGATGCCCTAGCCAAACAAACACCCACAATGCACTGGGAGCGTGCTGGAGTCAAAGCTGGCGTCCCAGAAGTGATGGAAACACAATACCTCCTCCACACTTCGCAACGTGTATTAACTTGTGTAGTAACCAATGGAAGTATTGTACTAAGTATTGTAAGTACACGGTAATACTGTGTTAGTACTTAATGACGTACTTCACAGGTTAATACACTGGAATAAGGCTTTTTGTCTCAGTTCATTTTTGTATTATTTTTCTCTCTTACTGAGTTTTGCTGTGACCAAATGCACTGCCCCCTGCTGGATACTGGAGGTAACCAAACTGATCCTGGAACATCTCAAATCTCCTGATTACCAGATCCTCATTGACTATCAGGGATGGAGCCATGGGCCGTGGAGTCTGTCTTCTGTTTCTATATTTAACTTTATGTAACTTGCAGAAATTATTTTGTCATTGTTTATTGGACGTGGGCGGTCGACAGGGACACGCACAGGGAGGCTTGGGCTTGGGCTAACGTGGCGTCGCCATATGCAATGAAAACGCATCGCTTTGTGGAGTTTCCTCAAAAATCAGAGGTGGAGCGTCACTTAGTTTGTTTTCTCTCCAACAACAGAAACGGTGTTTTCTCAGTTCCCGGACTTTCACCAACAAGGACACCTGGGGATGAGATGCTGCTGATGTAACAGCAAATCAGACGTGGGTCTGGTGACCTGCTGACTTTCGTTGCTTGTAGGACGTTTCACCACATCTTGTTGAAGCAAAGTGAAAGCTCAGGGGGATAGTTGAATGTCGGTTGAATGCACACATCAGAAGCCATTGGAGAATCCCACTTTTTACTGCATGCTGAACTATTGCTGCACTCTAGCTGGAACCGCAAGGAATTGCTTGGAAAAATCTAATGTAGCTTTGAATAGGTGTCAGAAGGTACCAGGAACGGTACCAGGTCTGGTCCTTAGTTGGTTGATGGTTGTTATAGTTTGGTTTTACAAAATACTCATTTGTTTTTTTCTGTGTAACTTTACTGTAAACCTCCAGCCGTCTTCTGAACCAGGAAGTGATGCTGCAGCAGAGCATCCCATCCCCACTAACTGAGACCGTAGACTCACCCGATTGGTCGAAATTAAATTCTGGTGTCGGTTTGGTCACTGGTGGGAAATCTTCTCCACACAGGAAGTGACCAACCAGACTGGAGAGGGAAATCAGAAGTGTCTCCCAATCAGAGAAAGCTGCTGAACTTCTTCACCTTCTCCACCACACTGAGAACAACATCTAGTTTACTGACCTCACTGCAGGGTTTCTGGGTAGTGAAGTCTGTAACATTCAGACAGTTACTTCTCACTGTCACCTGGGGGCGCCAAAGTCCAGAGTTGCCATAGTAGTGCAGCTTTAAAGAAAGCTTTTGTGCAGGGTAGTGCAGGGTAGATGCAGCGTGGAGACACTTCATCGACCCTCCATCTGTTCTTGTGCTTTGTTTCTCTTGGAGCAACAAAAGAATGTTAGAGGCTGTCAGCCCCATCACGTTGCATCTGTCTTTTGCAGTGCTCTCCAAAAGATTCCTGTTCGGGTGGAGCAGTAAGGAGGGGCATCTGCTACCTCATCATGAATAACTGAATAAATAATTTCCATTTAAATCAGTTTGCTGCTGGTGGTTGAAAACAATGTTGTAATGTCAAGAAATGGTCTGCAGGTGGCGTCAGTCTGCAAGAGAGAAACTGTGCTGCAAAGTCTTTTGGAGTATAGAGAGTTTGGAGTGGTATTAAAGGGATGATTCACCCAAATTAAATATATATATGTTTATCCCCTAACCCTATATATATATATATATATATATATATTATACATTATACACACAATGTGATCTGGAACTCAAAAAGCAGGAAATGTCAGTAACAGAAATCCCTTATTATTATTCATGGGAGTTTTGTGTCAAATGATTTGGTTCACCTCAAATCCTGTACAGACCAGATCACCATGACCAAGTAAGGATGTCATTCTGTTTTGTACTCCCATGACTCCTATTGGACTGGGTCTTACTAAACTCTGATCACTGTAACTTTCAGGCAGCGGAGTCGAGCTATCTAAATTCCTAACGGATTACCAACGCTGGCCCTGGTGTTGGTAACCCAACGTGGCATGAAAACATTCCTGTGTAGGACGCAGGGTTGGTTCCTACTGAACAGGAAACACCAGGAGATTTCTAGACAATCTGATGGAAGCCTGTTTTTATCCTCATCCATCTCAACCACTTGTGTTCATCCGTGATCACATGAATGTAAATAGGCCGAATTCTGAAACCGACTTTACCACGCGGTCGTCCACGCTGAGATGGTAATGGATGTAAACCCTCCATGTCCACTAGATGGGGTTTATTTTTCACATCCGGGAACGAAGTCACGACCACTATCAGCGATTTGTCTGTCTTCAAATCATGTAAATAAACAGACTGTTGATGTTGAGAAGCCATATTCTGGTTAGGCTAACCGCCTAGCTAGCGCGCTACGTTTTAGGGCACTTTGGGCTTCGGATGGCGGTAATTGTCGGGCCCCTCCTGCACTTTGGGTTTGGGGGGGGACAGAAATATTTATTTGGTTTCATGTTCTGTACGTGTCGTCTCCTGAGTCACTTCAGACTGGAGTTAGTTTCTGTTTCTACGGCTTCACTGCAACGCAATCTGAATGTTCCCTGTCCCGCCCTGCCGACGGCTGTACGTACGTTCACATCCTGACTCGTAGTTCAATAGACTCAGTGGTTTGTATCTTTGAAGGCATAGAGGCAAAAATAAAGACATTTTGAAAGGAGAAACGGTTTGAGAGTCATTATTTTATTCACCAAACAACAAGACATTCAAACTAAAAGAAACATTTTATAAACAATGCAGCGTTTTCATTTTGTTAAATCTGATTAAATATTTCATTTCCACTTCCAGGTTTTGTGATGTCAAGGCTGTTCGATATCTATATTTGGTTAAGATGAGAAACCAAACGAATACACAGTATTAGTAAAAACATTGACAGCCTCTCCTATATATATACAGTATATATATATATTTATAATCTGGGGTTTGAACAGAGACAACACTTCACCACATAAGCACATTATGGTTATCAGTCACCTAAAATCACCGATTCCTCAAAATAACGGAGAGAAAAGGAGATTCATCATCATGGAATTATAAACTCTTCACAACATCCATGTGATCATCTGCCCTCGAGTTCTTCCTCACTTCCTACCTGGTCTGAGGAAAACCGAGTCATCAGCAAAGAAAGACACAAAGGGAAGAAAACCCACCATCCTCAATGAGATGTTCTTAGTTCATTGGTCTACAGGTAACCAACCTCGATGTGGAGTCCTGTTCTAATCTGGCTGCTAAAATAGAGAGAGTGGCTGGTAAATAATGATGCGTTCCAGACCTGTTGTAAAGTTGGAAATTCCTCCTTCCTTCCAGGAAAACTGCAACAGAACGGCGCTTCAAGTTGGAGTTCAAGTAGTAAACGATGTGATTTTACCGTCTTCAAACACACTTCAGCATCACATGACTATACATTTATGGTAAAGTTAAACATATAAATTGGAAAAGTAAAATTGCTAATATTCTTTGCCAACTAGCTAGCTAACTTTGCCATATATGGTCAAAATAATGTTAGCTGCTGCATGGGGGGAGAAGCCAGCCGGCATCCATCTTTCTCTGGACCACTGGAACGCACCGAGGGTGGAGCTCCAGCCTACCTGCCCATTTTCCAACTTTCAACTTTGAATAAAATGCAATACTAGTGGACTCTACCGCCGACCACCTCTGGATGCTACTCTCTTCTCAACAGCTAGCCCATCGGTAGATAAAAGTCCAGTTTTCCTGTCCTGGAAAAAATTATTCTGGTGTTGAATCCTGATTCCAGGAAGCTGAGATGAACGTCCCGGGGCCAATTTAAATTCCTCTTCCTCTTCCTGGTGCTCACTGATTGGCCAAGGCTGGCTCCTCCATGTCCTCCTCCATTGGTTGGCTGCTGAAGCCACTGTCGACCGTGGTGTCTGATTGGACAGGTAAAATACCATCAGTGTGGCTGTTGTATAGACACATGATGTCTGATTAGTGTGTGTGTGTGTGTGTGTGTGTGTGTGTGTGTGTGTGTGTGTGTGTGTGTGTGTGTGTGTGTGTGTGTGTGTTGTGTCTGAGTGTGTGTGTGTGTGTGTGTGTGTGTGTGTTACCTGTGGCGTTTTTGTCGTCTCGTAGCTCGGTGTTTCTCAGCAGTCTGACTCCCTCTGTCAGACCCAGAGACTGGAGAGCTTCAACCAAACCTTCTACTGGACCTCCACTCAGCTACACACACACACAAAGAAAGAGACGTCTGTAATGGAGTCTGATAGTTAATATAATAATGTGTCAGTAGAACCAGTTGACTGTCTGAACCAGGTTGTTGTGGTGTGTCTGTAGATCCTCCAGTAACGTTCTCAGTAAAAGTGATCAGTGTGATCAGGTAGATTTGTCTCCAAATGTAGGTTACTGTGACTCAGTAAACTGTCTTGTCTTTAGCCCTAGTCTCTACTCCAAAACACTCTGAGTTGGAGCTGGAGAAGAGTCAGCTAGTTCACCTGAACTAACTGGTAGCTAGCTAACTAGTTACTGTTAACATGGGACTACTAGCCACTGCTAACGCCAGCTTCTACTAGCTACGTTAGCTAGTGTGCTAACCAGATGTGTTAACAACAAGACAGTGATGGTTAGCTGACCAGATACTATGGTTAGCTAGCTAACAAGCTACATGATCTAAACACTAAATCAATCAGATGGATCAGTGACACAATCAGCTGTTCAGAGCTGAGGACCTCCAGCATGGCCGCCAGAGGAGGGTCACGTGAACACCCTGTATTTACCTTAGGAGGGTTCCTTATTTAGGGTAGTGGTTCTATAAGGAACCATAATGACTCAAAGACCTGGTGAAT
>JAXDDW010000046.1:867500-872500 GCA_034670385.1 Hoplostethus mediterraneus
TCCTGGTAACTAGGTGGTCCCGGTAATCCGGTGGTCCCGGTAACCAGTGCTAGGGTATCTCACCTAATCGGAAGAGCTGCTGTTGTAGTAGTGGTGAACCTGTCTGTCCTCCTGTCTGTCCTCCTGTCTGTCCTCCTGGCTGAGGGGCGGGGCCTGACATCTGGGTTCCTCCGCCTCCTCCATAGCCAGTGAAGCCTCCAGTATAGAAACCTCCTCCTCCTCCTCCTCCACCTCCTCCTCCTCCGTTCAGGTTGAACTGGAATCCTGCAGATGGAAGTTAAATCATTGAAACATTACATCACTACATTGAATTATTATTGATTATGTGTTTAATAATTCCTATATCCTGACCTCCTCCTCCTCCTCCTCCTCCTCCGAAACCCCCAGCTCCTTCTCTTCCTCCTCTCCATGGGTCAAAGTGGGGGAGGGGCTTCTGCTTCTTCCTCTGTACCTCCTCTTTATCTGAGGGAGAGAGAGGAGAGAGAGAGGAGATGAGATGGGGAGGAGTGAGTGACAAAGTGAGGGAGGAAGAAAGAAGGGGAGAGAGAGAGAGAGAGAGAGAGAGAGAGAGAGAGAGAGAGAGAGAGAGAGAGAGAGAGAGAGAGAGAGAGAGGAGAGAGAGAGAGAGGAGAGAGAGAGAGAGAGAGGAGAGAGTGGGTGGGTAGGAGGCGAACAAAAGTTAAAAGGAGAAGAGGAGTGAAAAGGAGGGAGAGGAAGACGAGCGGTTGGAAAGAAGAAGATTGAAAGCGAAAGACAGAAGAGAGGAGGAGGAAACGTTTTCTTTCCAGTCCTGGCGACTCGGTGACTCGTCTAGTGGGTAGGAGACCGAAACCCGTGACCTTTAACCCCAGACACCAAAACTAGCGAGGGAGCTTTTCCTCCTCCGGCTCTTCTTCCGTCACTTCTCCTCCGTCGGGGAGTTTCACGTCTGAAATACTCTGAAATACTCTGAAATACTCTGAAATACTCTGAAATACTGTCAATACTCGAAAATAAATTCATCATGGTTTTTATTCCTGACAACCTTTTTGTAGAAGCAGGTTCTCACCCCACAGCAGCAACCCAGTATTCCCAGTATTTCTCAGTATTCCCAGTATTCCCAGTGTTCCCAGTGTTTCCCAGTGTTCCCAGTGTTTCCCAGTATTCCCAGTGTTCCCCAGTGTTCCCAGTGTTCCCCAGTGTTCCCCAGTGTTTCCCAGTGTTCCCAGTGTTCCCCAGTGTTCCCCAGTGTTCCCCAGTGTTTCCCAGTGTTCCCAGTATTCCCAGTGTTTCCCAGTGTTTCCCAGTGTTCCCAGTGTTTCCCAGTGTTCCCCAGTGTTTCCCAGTGTTCCCAGTATTCCCAGTGTTTCCCAGTGTTTCCCAGTGTTTCCCAGTGTTCCCAGTGTTTCCCAGTGTTCCCCAGTGTTTCCCAGTATTCCCAGTGTTTCCCAGTGTTCCCAGTATTCCCAGTGTTTCCCAGTGTTCCCAGTGTTTCCCAGTGTTCCCCAGTGTTTCCCAGTGTTCCCAGTATTCCCAGTGTTTCCCAGTGTTTCCCAGTGTTCCCCAGTGTTCCCCAGTGTTTCCCAGTGTTCCCAGTATTCCCAGTGTTTCCCAGTGTTCCCAGTGTTTCCCAGTGTTCCCCAGTGTTCCCCAGTGTTCCCCAGTGTTCCCAGTGTTTCCCAGTGTTCCCAGTGCTGTGGCTGACCGTGGGCATGTGGTACGTAGGTGAACTGTTTGGGGTCGCTGCTGTCGCCGGCCTTCTTCCTCTTCAGCTGCAGGAAGACGGTGACCGGACGATCGATCTCCGTGCTGTGGTACGCCGGCGTTTTAAACACGATGGCGTACTGTGATAAGAATAATGATAAACTATGAATACACCAATACTCATACTAATACTACTAATACTACTACTTATAATACACTACTTAAATAGCACTTCAATGAGAGAGTTGACACAGTGATTTAGAAAAATAAAAACACTTGGGCAGGATAAAAACTTTAATGTAAAAGGAAGTTATAAAATAAATATAAAAAAAAAAATATTAAGTTATAAAAGTTATTATTAATAATAATAATAATAATAATAATAATAATAATAAAAGTTATAAAGGTTAATAATAATAATAAAAGTTATAAAAGTTAATAATAATAAAACTAAATAAAAGCTCCCTGTGTGTCTGTTGATTAAACAGGATTAAAATATCTAATATCTTTATCTATGCTGCTTCAATACTGAGTGTTGAACAATTTAGAATTTGTATTATTACTATTATTATTATTATCTTTTTATTTTTTATTTTATTTATTAAGATTATTATGTCATAATCAATTTATTGATCTACTGATCTATTTAGGGTTCTCCAGAGGAGAAGGTCACATCTACATTCATCATTTCCTTGATGTAAATGAAAGAGATGAGTCATCAAATTGACGTTTTTGCTTTCGTGAATGTGTCACTGCAACAGACTAGTCACACACACACACACACACACACACAAACATACATACACTCACACACACTCTCACACACACACACACACACACACACACACACACACCTGTTTGTGAACGTCGGTAGGCGAGAAGTCACCAAAAGCCTCCCAGCCTCCTTCCTCGTCCTCTTCGTAAAATCGGATCTCAATATCATCTGGAATGTTCAGCAGAAAGGCATGATGGGATACGTGTAATCATAAGGCATGATGGGATGATGGGTGTAATTAACTGAACTCTCCACTAACAATAATATTTTATAAACTTGACTTGTGCAGCTTTTTCAAAACAGAATTTTATAGATAATAATAAAGCAATATTAAATAAATTATAACAAGAATAAGAAAAAATAATGAATTAAAAACAAGTGTTGTAGTGGGTGAAGAGACTGCCAGAAAATAAAATAAAAAATAATAAAATAAATAGTTTTAAAATAAATTCATTTTAATGGGTATTTTCTCCAGCGGTTTCAGGTCTTCACCTTTCTGGACTTTGTCACAGAGCAGGAAGATCTCGTCTCCTCCCATCACCGTGCCACAGGTCTTGTCCAGCCGAGAGATCTTCAGGTTGGAGGCGTTGGGCGACTCTGCAGGGAAACAACAACACACAGCCATGTTGGAAATACGTTGGTGGCCGACGTGTGCAGCGGGCTGGAGGAAACACCGCGGTGCTAACGGACTCACTGCTGTCGTAGATGGGGTTGGAGACGACGGGCTTCAGGGCTCGGGTGAAGCCTCCGTTGCTGTCCTGGAGGAAGGCGGTGAACTTTAACCTCACGATGTTCAGGTCCATCGCCTTGCCCAGCTCCTTGGCTTCCTTCAGGAGGGAGTTCTCCTCGGTCTCTGAGGGAGAGAGGCAGTCGGTTAGCAACGTCGTCTTGTGGGTTTATAATATGGACTTTCCCATAGGTCATTTTTTGTCGTATATTATTTTAGTGTATGATTTTCTGCTCGTTGCAATTCTGACTCTCCAGTAGAATAAAGGCGTTTTAACAGCTTTCTGTGATTACCAGAAGACCTTTTTGATCCAAAGAGCACCAGCCTGAGATTGTTGTGGCGCTCATGAGCGATATGAGTCAGATTACTTCATCATAATAATACTTTAAATCAACGCGAGCATCATGTTAGTCGCTGTCTGCTTCCCACCTGAGACGATTCCACCCGGATGTTTCCTCCATCCTCCCACCTGCTCAGTGAACCGGTGAATTAAAGTACCTGTGAAGTGGTAGTGCAGCCCTTTCTGTCGCCTCCTCTCGTCTCGCAGCCTCTTGGTCAGCACCTCCACCACGCCCTTCTTGGTCACGTGGAGGATTCCCAGGTTACTGAAGCTACAGGAAGTGGAGATCAACGGTCAGAATTTGTGCAGGGTTTCTTTCTCCTTTGTTATATATTGCATATATTTATATTTTCACTCATTTCATAGTCCATATTCTCAATTTCTTTCCATATATTTTCATATTGTACACTGATCAGTTTCCTCGTCTCTGCTCTGTTGCTCCACCAGTAAATCTCATTTCTATTCTCTGCTGCTTTTTACTCAGAGATCATTAAAGTTTCATCTTTTAATTTAATACACATCCACATTTTACCACAGGGGTCAGAGGTCAGAGGTGGTTCAATGCCTTGCTCATGGACACTTTGTGAGGAACCAGGAAAGTTTGGTTTGACGACTGAAGCCGAGGCGATGACAGAAGAATGACTGACTTCCTCCTTGGAGGTTTTCCCAAAAGTAATCACATGTTGCTCAATCAAACTAGAAACTCAGTGACCTTTGACCTCTGACGTAATAATGTAGTGTGGTGATTCTGAGTCAGATAAACTAACAAGCAGACATCACACAGTTTTCCAGCTGCAATCTGATTGGATACTGACGAGGCAGTGAGGTCGTTGGGGCCGATGTCCAGCGTGCACGTGCCGTTCTCCGTGCACTGCCTCCCCACCAGGCTGTGAGCGTGCACGCGGGGGGGGGTCGATGTGGGTCACCAACTGGACCTCCACCCTGGCATGACCCACGTAGTTATTAACCTGGGAGAGAGAGAGACAGACAGACAGACAGAGAGACAGACAGGCAGACAGGCAGACAGACAGGCAGACAGACAGGCAGACAGACAGGCAGACAGACAGACAGACAGGCAGACAGGCAGGCAGACAGACAGACAGACAGGCAGACAGACAGACAGACAGACAGACAGACAGGCAGACAGACAGACAGAGAGACAGATCAGATTTGTGTGTTTAGACAGTTCGATAGTTTGTGCTGTCATCACGCTGGTCGTCATGGTAACAACACAGGCTAGTAACAAGGAAGTTGTTGGCTGATTCATGAAGAATAAAATCGCAGTTTCTTCTTAAATCAGAAGTTTCTTATTTATTTCCTCCAGGGAAGATCGACGACCGTCAGCTGTCTCCGTGGCAACACGCCGGTGTGAAGGGGAACGCAGGAGAGAGCGGTACGAAGCGCTAGGCTTCAGGTCCACTTCCTGTGTCCTCGTACCGTAACACATTAGCCAGAAGAAGATGGCCATATACTGT
>JAXDDW010000046.1:877500-902500 GCA_034670385.1 Hoplostethus mediterraneus
CCAACCAGATACTAAAATACTACCAACTCAACTTTTATTATTATTATGGTTCAGACCAGAGAAAACCAGCTGGAGGATCAGAGACGAGCACGGCAGATGTGTGAATTTCTGAATTGAACCACGATAATTCAGCGTCAACCTCAACACTCAACCTCAACACTCAGAGAAGCATCAGACCAACGGTAAGAATCAGCAGATATTCAGTAAGAGGAGCTGAACAACTACAACAGGGGAAGAACCAACCAGAACCAAACCAACCACAACCTCGGCTCCTCCTCCTCATCATCATCATCATCATCATCATCATGAAGACAAAGTGGCTGAACACCTTGCCCTGACACATATACATGCTAAATACCTCAGTGCTCCAGCCATGATGGGGCAGCCGGTGGACGATGAAGATGACGAAGATGATGACGAAGAGCCAGATTCAGCTCCCTGCAACACGAGGAAGTTGCTATTACTCCTATGGGGTTTTTCCTGTGGATGCCAAACAAGTGTGTGTGTGTGTGTGTGTGTGTGTGTGTGTGTGTGTGTGTGATGTAGCTGCATCTAAATAGAACAGCAACATGGGAATTTCCACTGCCTTCAGATGATTTGGGGACAATCCTCCATTTCCACCCACTTGATGTGAATGAAGAATAAATTGCTGCTACACAATAAATAATAATCTGTATAATATTAATAATAAATATTATCAGAGATGCACAATCAATATCATCTAGATCATCTAGTGGAAGGTTGACTGCAAGACAGGAGTCAAACCCGCGACCTTTCAGGTACGGGACCTTCTGGCTGTATGTTCAGTCAATAAACTGGTTTGGACTTAAATCTTAAATCCATGAGAAAGGTCTTTAAAACCCTTAAAGTCTTAAATGTGGCTTTCTGAGAGCTGCACTTCCTCCGTAACCAACTAACTAACTAACCAGTAACTAGACAGGACTCTGAATGATGGTTGGTTACTGTACACTAACTAACCAGACACTAACTAGCTGTTTACCAGCAGTCTGCAGGTTGCTGCTGCACCAGGAAAGCGCGTCGGTCTCACAGAAAAGATTAATAATATTATTATTAGTTATTATTGATATTTACCTTGTTGAAGTGGATCCAGCGTCTCCTGCGTGTCGTTGCTTCTCGGGGTTTGTCTCTATTTCCCCATACATGAAAACTCCGTACTGTGTTGTAACACCGTCAAGTCAGCAGCAGTAAAATAAGCAACTTCCGCTTCCTGTTTTCAAAGTAAACCCATATTTAACGAGTAATTGCCGTAAATGAAACTGCATAAGTGTTTTACCCCATAATGTCTTTTACACTGCTTATATTTCTATCCACATAGGTCATAGTTTTAAATAAAATATGACATCCGGTGTAACCTATTTTCAAAATAAAGCCCTATTTAAGAGGTAATCTGTAAATGACAATGCTTTTTTCCCCTCACGATGCCCCTCCCATTGCCACTGAGGCCTATACAAGACTTATGGCAAGGCATTTGTAGGACTGTCAAAATGCACAAACAATGTCCTAAATACAAAACACATTCTAGACAATCTTCTACTGTCTAAAACAGTCAGATTAAACCCATCACACAATTCTAATGACAAGCCATCAATAATGCATTATGCTGCTATAATGCAACACAGAATGACTAAAATATAAAAACTACATCCAGGCGATTAAAATTACATTTATAAGATATTATATAGGCTATGTTTTCGCTTAATCAGGAAATTCTCTTTACCATAAATCATATCTCTTCTATTTTTTTACCACTTTGTAATTTACTTTGTAAATTTGTATTGTTCTGCACACCCGTATGGACGCTTTTATTTTGAAAGCGAAATCATGAAACTGGAAACGTCTCCGCTGACTTGACGCAGCAATGTTCTGTTGTCATGGTTATCCGCTGGCCTGTCAATCACACTGGAAAGCCCCGGAGCTCGAGGGGAATTCCGGCGCCGCGTGGCAAACCCAGCCTTCTGATTGGTGGAGAAAAGAGACCCGCCCATCGCATAGACACTGAACTGAGGTCAGTTATATCATTTCGACATAAAAACACACTACTATTACTACTACTACTAGTACTACTATTGCACTATTACTATTACTATTACTACTACTACTATTGCACTGTTACTATTACTACTGCTACTACTAGTGCTACTATTATACTACTAGTTAGTATGAGTATGAGTAGTCAAATTATATTTAAATTATATCAGAATTATAATATAATATCATAAAGATATAATGATAATAATAATAATAATAATAATAATAATTTATAATGTAACAGAGGTACAAAGTGTTGATGATTGACAGGATGATCTACCAGCAGGAGGAGAGCTGTCAATCAACCTCACTGTCTGAAAGGAGGGATCTCCTCAGATCCTTTTCCTGTCAGATCATCAGTCTGATGTTCAACACAGTCGTCTACGACTGGAGGAACAACCAGACCACCGGATGGACCAGGAACACAACAACACCACTACTAGTGTTTCATGGAGGATTCAGATAAACATTAATAAATGTCTTTATTTACTTTAAATCAGTTTTGAGTCATTCAGATGCAAACAGTAATAGATAATAGTAATAAAATACAATGATAAAAACAGAATATAGATATTATATATATTATTAACTAGAAATACATTTATGAAAAATCGGAGGTACATGAATGTATGAAATATGAAATATGACCGATCAGCTGCTTCTAGAAGACTCCATTGCTTCAATGGACTTTTAGAGATGATCAATATGATCAATATCAGGAAACAGAATGAAAATAATCTTTTATTGAAATTGTACAAAAAAGATGAAAACATTACAACAAATTTTGCACCAAAAAAATCAGGGACCGGTCTCTGGACCAGACTGGGATCGGACCAGACCAGACTGGGACCAGACCAGACTGGGACCAGACCAGTTTGGCCACATCAGTCTGCTGGGAACTGAAGGTCCAGCAGCAGGAAGTCCTGGGCGGTGGAGATGCTGTTCTCATCACACAGGAAGTGGCTGCGGACAGTGAGGATGAAGGTTTTCCTGTGGAGGAAGAGGAGGGTCTGGATCCTCTCCGCCACCCGATGGATGTTCTTCACCTCCGAGCCCGGAGCTGCAGGAGGAGGAGGAGGAGGTGGAGAAGAAGAGAAGGAGGAGGAGGAGGAGGAGGAGGAGGAGGAGGAGGAGGAGGAGGAGGACAGATTAAAACGGAAACAGGCTGCAGGTTTCATCAAGTTGAAACTGAAATTAACATGAAAACAACCATTGACCAATCAGAATCAACCTCATTTCCCCACAGGGATCAAAAAAGTTTCATGTCATCAGACAGACAGGCAGACAGGCAGGCAGACAGGCAGGCAGACAGGCAGACAGGCAGGCAGACAGACAGGCAGACAGGCAGGCAGACAGGCAGGCAGACAGGCAGACAGACAGGCAGACAGGCAGACAGTCCTACCTGTGGTCTTGTAGAGTTTATCTGGTGGAGCGTTGAGGATTTTCTGCAGCAGGACAGGAGGAACCTGAACACACACCTGACTGTCCCCCTCCCCCACTGTTAACACCACAGCCCTGACACACACACACACACACACACACACACACACACACACACACACACACACACACACACACACACACACACACACACACACACACCATATTTGCATATCTGTCATTTTTGCTTCATTGCTTGATGTTTCTTTTTGTTTTTATTTATTATGTATTTATTGTTATTTATGTATTTTTATTATTTTATTAGATGTATTTGTTTTTTCTGAATCAACACACCAAGGAGGGTACATATTTATACATATTTTTCCTTTTCTTTAGAAAAAACAAACAAAAAACAGAACATTTTTTAAACTATGCTCATAAACATCTATATTTATAATATATAGTAATAATATAAAATAACAATAATAATATAGTAATAATAACAATAATAATAACATTGTTAATATAACAATAATAATAATAATATAGTAATAATGATAACAATAATAACATTGTTAATAATAACAATAATAATAACATTGTTAATAATAACAATAATAATAATATAGTAATAATGATAACAATAATAATAACATTGTTAATAATAACAATAATAATAATAATATAGTAATAATGATAACCATAATAATAACGTTGTTAATAATAACAATAATAATAATAATATAGCAATAATGATAACAATAATAATAACATTGTTAATAATAACAATAATAATAATAATATAGTAATAATGATAACAATAATAATATAGTAATAATGATAACAATAATAATAACGTTGTTAATAATAACAATAATAATAATAATATAGTAATAATGATAACAATAATAATAACATTGTTAATAATAACAATAACAATAATAATATAGTAATAATGATAACAATAATAATATAGTAATAATGATGACAATAATAATAACGTTGTTAATAATAGTGTGTTTACCGGTAGTAGCGGCGTACGGCGGTGTGGGGCAGGCAGGGGTAACAGGGGTCGTAGATCCCGTTGGCGTCGGTGTCCAGCTCCACGCCACAGCGACCGCAGCCGGTGTAGGTGACGTCACCGCTCAGCACCTCCAGGATCCCATCCAGTGGCGTGGAGCTGTCCAGGACCTGCTGAGGTGCATTCTGGGAAGGACTGGCCTGGAACTGGAAGGCGGTGATGTGGACTCTGAGCTCCACGTCGCCTGGTGGAGGAGAAAACAGGATTAGCCACGTTAGCTATGCTATTAGCTAGCTTTATGATGCTATTTTACAGAGAAATATAGGAAACATTTATTATTTTACTATTATTTTATTTTATTATTTAACATTTTATTTTACTGTGTTTTTATTATCATTATTATTTTGTATATTATTATTGTTGCAATCATAATTTTTGTTTTGTTTTGTTTTGTTTTGACCTCCATGACTGATTCACTTCCCTGTCCCTCATCAGAACCAGGGTCCTCTCTAACCTCTGGTCTGCTGTCGCCCCCTGCAGGCAGGCTGACCAAACTGACATGAGAGTTCACAGCGAGGACGAGACTGGCTGGTAGTTAGCATGAGCAGCGATAGCCACCGTGGCTGAACAGACAGAGAAAAGAGCGCCACCTACAGGAACTCAAACTCCATCAACAGAACATCCAAGGAGAAAGACGTCACAGTACTGGACACACTATTTGATTGACAGGTGAGGAACACCACAGTGAGGCTGAGAGAGGAAGATGGAGGCGGCAGAGCTCCAGTCGGGCTCATCATGAAGCAAACCACCAATAAAAACACAAATCAATCATATTTTCAGAAAAGCATTCATTTATGTTTTTCTCCCTTATCCTCGTGTAGCTGACATCACTCTGATACTTCTGATCATGATCTGTAGTATCAGTAGTATCAGTAGTATCAGTAGTAGTATCAGTAGTATCAGTAGTAGTATCAGTAGTATCAGTAGTAGTATCAGTCGTATCAGTAGTACCCCTAGCCCCACTCACCGCTGTATTTCTGGGACAGCAGGGTGTGGAGGTCCAGCTCCAGACTGGTGCTGCTGGTTCGGACTGGTTTGGCTCTGTAGAAGTCCAACGCCCGGCGGTCCTCGGGGTCCAGAAGCTGGGCGGAGCTCCAGGGGGTGGAGTGGAGCTCTGGGAGGTCAGAGGTCAAACCGTCCCTTACCAGGAGGACGTGGAAGTCCCAGACAGCAGCTGGAGGAGGCGGAAGAACATCAACCTCAACGGCGTCTGAGACAATATTCACTTTTCATAACTGTAACTACAAATATGATGTGTGTGTGAGTGTGTGTGTGCGTGTGTGTGTGTGTGTGTGTGTGTGTGTGTGTGTGTGTGTGTGTGTGAGTGAGTGTGCGCGTGCGCGTGTGCGTGTGTGTGCGTGTGAGTGTGTGTACCTCTGTTCCTGCTGAAGCGTGGCAGCCAGGCCAGTGCAGCGCCCCACAGCACCAGCGCCCCCTGGTGGCCGTCCGGCTGCTCCACGGTCAGAACAGCCTTCAGCACGACGGCCGACCTGGAACCACCGTCAGCCTCGCTACGCCACGCTGACACACACACACACACGCACACGCACACGCACACGCGCACGCGCACACGCACACGCGCACGCACGCACACGCACACACACTGAATTTGAAGTATTCCTGAAAACACATTCCCTCAGTACTATTCTTAATACTTAACACACACACACACACACACACACACACACACACACACACACTCCTACCTGTGGCCATGCAGGTGTGTGTGATGCGGACCAGGGCGTGGACCAGGGTGTTGACCCTCAGTGACCTCAGGGGGGCGTAGTGGAGGCGGGTTGGGTCCTGGGTGGGGCGGGGGGGGCGGGGCCAGCAGGGGGCGCCGCACACCAAGAAACTCCCGCAGCGACGCCAGAGCACGAACGTTCACACGCTGAGGACCTGACAGACGCCGCGGTCAGGTGACCACTGGACTAGTTGGAGCACTGAACCGCTGGCTGCAAGGCACTCTGGGTAATTACCAAAATCTAAACTGTAGATTTCATACTTAAAATCATTATTAGAACCAGTTTGATCAGTAAGGGTACTCAGTACTTTGTGGTAGTGTGATAAAGTACATGTATATTTTTACTCTATGTGACAGGTGTGTTATTGATGACTGTAGCGCCACCTGCTGGTGTGGTGGTGGTGCCGGTCCGTCCCAGGTTGAGCAGTCTGCTGCTGTAGGTGGACTGGAGCACCGTCTCTCCTCTCCATCGGTCCTGGTGCACCGCCAGTCCTGACCAGACACATCAGCAGAAACCGGATTCACCAGACTAAACCTGAACAGAGTCAGTCACGGTTTGAACTAAAGTCCCTCGTTGACTTAATAAGATGCTTTTACAGATCGGATGCTCTAGATTTCAGACTATTGAATGATAAACTCCAGGTAATCATGTTTTTCCCCACAAACAGATACAAAACTATTTGTCTCTACTTGGCTCAACTATCGCCAAAATCTGTCTTGGCAACAAGAGGCAGAAAAATCCCCAATCTACCAGCCACTTTCAGTATTTTACTAGCTGACTAGATATTTAGAATAAGACCCCGGGGTATCCACGACTCCTTAAAGACAAGTCTTAAATTATCAAAATCTAAGCCCTTAAAATGTATTAAATATCTAAATCAGTTATTTCAGGTTTCTTTTCCACTCAGATGAATCAGATCAGGTCAGGAAACAATCTGCTTCCTGTCTGCTTTACTGGACACAGTTGGACTTCATGTCCCTGAACTCACCTTTCATCAGCTGTTCAACCAGAAACAGGCTAGTTTTGATCAGTACTTGATCTTAAATCCAGGTAGCATCTTAAATGTGTCTTCCTGAACCCTGCAGAGACCCTGTACCTGTGTTACCTGGAGGAGACCTTACTGACCGGGCTGGTGGTCATTTCTCATCCTGCTTGCTAGCTGGAAGCAGAATCACATTCCTTACAAAAAGATGCAAAATTAAAGACCAACCTGATGTTCAGTACCTGTGATGAGCAGAAGGTCTCCAGGACAGACGGTCAAGGCCCAGAATGCCGCCTGTCTCCACAACACCACCTTCATCTCAACGCCTGATTGGTCCGTCACAACGATGGATGCCAGAGGAACAAAGGTATCTGCCGATGCCCCTGATTTCACCTTAATCTCCTTGAGGTGACAGGGGTGAACCACTGCCACCAAGACCGAGTACCGCACCCCTGATTTGTCACATCGGACCAGAAGGGTCGTGGGACCTTGTAGCCCAACGCTAGCCGCGCCTGGCGTCGGTGGAGACGCTTCAGTCCTGGTAAAAGTTTTAGAAGAGGTTCGAGCTCTCTTGTGATCAGGAGACTTGGAGGGGGAGGTCTGGGAGGTCTGGGAGGTCTGGGCGGTCTGGGCGGTCTGGATGGTCTCCCTACCCTGGGAGCAGAGCACCCCATCTGGGGTAGCTTCTAGGACGACCCCTCCTTCCTCCATTTTCTGACTCAGAAAGGGTTCGTTGAAGAGCTCCATGGAGCCTGGTTGGGTGCGACTGGGCGACTGGGTGGGGGTTGCAGGGCTGAAGAGTTCTGGGGTGCTGGAGGAGATGGACGGGGGTGTTGGGGTGTGACTGGGTGGAGTTTGAGGAGGTGGGGTTTCCTCAGAGCTGGGTCCTGATTGGACGCCACGCCTGCCTCTCAGGATTAATGCCTGACTGAGAGTCCACGAGCTGAGGTATTGAGTTTGGACGGACATAGAAGGGATGACTGGTGTTGACTTGTGGTTGGACTGACCTGGTTCTGGTTCTAGCTCTGGTTCTGGTTCTGGTTCTGGCTGGGCTGCAGGGAAACAGCTGTCCAGATACTCATGAATGGAAGCCGAGCACAGATCCTCCTGATCTGTATTCAATTTGCAATCAGATCTTGACTGTCCATCCTGGTCCTGTAAAGTCTCTACAGTCTGGTCAGCCATTGAGCTCAGATCCTCCAGATCTGCATTCAGTTGGTCCTCCTGGCCCGGCATCCTCTGGGTTGATTGGTCAGCCTTGATGTTCTCCTGGTAGGTTCCTTCCTCCTCTGATGAAGATCTTGCTTGGTTTCCATGTTGATCATGAAGTCTGAACCCACTAAGAGGAATCTGACCGGCTTCTTCAGAGGAGGTTCCTCCAAACCCTCTGAGGGAAACCTCGTCTGGAAGACAGGAGGGGTTTATTTATACTATGTCTTCATGTCTATTCAATCAAAATGTTGTTTTAAATGTTTGGCTTTCATTTAATTTGTCGACTTCATACTTTCTGTGAATCAAAATCTAAATGGAACTTTATAACGTAACTTTTATGTCTGATAAAAGTTTAAATAACATGAAACTTTAATTTAAATTGGATTATGGAACAGCAAAGAACATACTATATATATCTGAGGAAAGAGTAAATGGTGTTAGCAGTAGTTGTAGTAGTAGTCGTAGTAGTATTAGTACTATTATTATTATCATCCTGGGTTTCAGTGGAGAGTTTTAGTGTCCCCTGATGGTCTAAATTCTGTTTCAGAGGCTTTTCCATCCTGACAAGAACTCTGGGGAAACACTGAACACCTGGATGATGTTTGATGGTTTGAAGCCTCACCTGGCCTGGGCCTCAGCCGTCCTCCCCGCCAGCAGAGCTCCAGGCTGCTCCACAGACCAGGGGGCTCTTCCTCGTCTTCCACCCCAGCTTCAGACACCGGCGCCGGGCCGGAGGGAGGAGGAGCGCCCAGGAACACGAGGATCTTTGGCTTGTCGGACATGTTTTCTGTTGTCACTCAGAGCCAGGTGGGGTCCAGTCTGTCGGGAGGACCTTCTCTACCAGGAAAACCAGATGGAGCAGCTATAGGGGAGGAGACAGGAGGAGGTGAGGAGGAGAGCATGAATACTGAACATGGTAACAACGTTTTCTGGTCCTGCAAAGCACAAGAAATACAAATTTAATTTCAAGTAAGCAATCAATGAATCAAGTAAATGATCAAGTGATCAACTAAGCAAGTAGTAAGTAAGAAAGCAAGTCCAGCTCCTTCTGGACTCTTCTAACCTCGTCCCACCTTCATCACCTCAGATGTAAAAAAGCCAAATTAATTTTAAAGGTTCTATAAAAGTCGTCTCTGTCTCTCGTAACACTTCCTGCTTCATGTGTCCATTCGTCTGGTTGGTTCTGGTGGGTCAGTCGGGTCAAATGTCCAGGTCAGGTTCTTCTTTCTCCACCTGCTGCCTTCAGTCAGCCGAAGGAACTGAGAGCAGCAACATGTGGAGAACTACTCTCCTACCGACCAGGCCAGCTGCTTCATTCAGACACCAACTGTTCTATTCCAGCCTGCAGTGTTTACCGGTGCTTGGTTTGTAGAGCTGAAATGTGCTAAAAGGAATTCATTTTTTAAAATCTCGTTATTCCAGGCCAGTCAGTGAACAACAGTGTTCAATCTAAGAAACCAGAAAGAAGTAATACTCAAGATGTAAAACCTGGAGAGTTTGATCCTTCTGGTATCATGTCTACAATTCATTTCACACCATAACGTTTTAAAAGCCGGTAAACTGTTCTGCAAATAAAACGCTGAGTCACGTTCAGAGTCTTCAGAGTCACGAAGCGATATGGATTCTTACATCTGGAGGGAATGAACTTTAGGGAAGGAGGCATTTCAAACCTCCTCCAAGTCAGCTCGTTTTAACTCTGGACACGCCCCCTCACACACGCACGCACGCACGCACACGCACACACACCCCCTAAGTGTCAAATTCACAAACTGAACTACCATGGCGCGGTCCCGAGGAAGCTTCGTAGTGTCCGCGACAGAGAAAGAGAAAGAACGACACCGGAAGTATGAGTGATTTTGACTGAAGCGTAAACTCCTCTTTACTTGTACTTTGTTTGAATAAATAATACATAGAAACATGCTCATTAATAAAGGGTTTTATTTTGGAGGTTGTAACCGGAAGTGTAATTTCTGTATTCAAACCTTGCGCGATTAAACAAAAAATACGAAAAGTATGACAAGAAGGCAAAACATCCACGTGCTCGTCTTGATTGTTTTAACACGTTTCACTTCCCTGCTGCTTTTACTTTTATATCTTCGTGAAATGTGGAGTTCTGTGTTTGTATTTGTGTTCAATTAAAACACGCACACGTATACACGCACGCACGCACGCACGCACAGGTTTAAACAGGAAGGGGAGGCATGAAGGAGGAGCTGCTGCCTCTCTCAAAAAATTGTTTTTCCCGGCTCATTTCCTCGTCTTCCCCACATTTCCAAACACTAATCCGGCTCATAAATCCGCCCCAACTCGGTGAACGCCAGTAAAATAAAGATGTACCGGTATTTCGGAGAGTTACTGACCCGGGGAGCGGGCAGCGTCCTGGCCTCGGGTTGCGCCGACTCGGCTCTACCGGCTTCCGCGTCCCTGCTGCGGGTCCGCGGCTACAGCCAGGCCCTGGACCGGGACGACGACCCCAACTTTTTCCGCATGGTGGAGGGCTTCTTCGACCGAGGGGCCGCTATCGTGGAGGACCAGCTGGTGGAGGACCTGAGGAACAAGGAGACCCCCGAGCAGAAGAGGCACCGGGTCCGCGGGATCCTGAAGATCATCAAGCCGTGTAACCACGTCCTGAGCGTCTGCTTCCCCATCAAGAGAGACAACGGCGAGTGGGAGGTGATCGAGGGCTACCGGGCTCAGCACAGCCAGCACAGGACGCCCTGCAAGGGAGGTGAGACCCGGGGGTCCGAGTACTGGAGGAGTACTATCAAATACTGTAGGAGTACTATCAAATACTGTAAGAGTACTGTAGGAATACTGTAGGAGTACTGTAGGAGTACTATCAAATACTGTAGGAGTACCGTAGGAGTACTATCAAATACTGTAAGAGTACTGTAGGAATACTGTAGGAGTACTGTAGGAGTACTATCAAATACTGTAGGAGTACTGTAGGAGTACTATCAAATACTGTAAGAGTACTGTAGGAGTACTATCAAATACTGTAAGAGTACTGTAGGAATACTGTAGGAGTACTGTAGGAGTACTATCAAATACTGTAGGAGTACCGTAGGAGTACTATCAAATACTGTAAGAGTACTGTAGGAATACTGTAGGAGTACTATCAAATACTGTAAGAGTACTGTAGGAATACTGTAGGAGTACTATCAAATACTGTAGGAGTACTATAGGAGTACTATAGGAGTACTATCAAATACTGTAGGAGTACCGTAGGAGTACTATCAAATACTGTAAGAGTACTGTAGGAGTACTATAGGAGTACTATCAAATACTGTAGGAGTACCGTAGGAGTACTATCAAATACTGTAAGAGTACTGTAGGAGTACTATAGGAGTACTATCAAATACTGTAGGAGTACCGTAGGAGTACTATCAAATACTGTAGGAGTACTATCAAATACTGTAAGAGTACTGTAGGAGTACTATAGGAATACTGTAAGAGTACTGTAGGAGTACTATAGGAATACTGTCAAATACTGTAGGAGTACTATCAAATACTGTAAGAGTACTGTAGGAATACTGTAGGAGTACTATAGGAGTACTATCAAATACTGTAGGAGTACTATCAAATACTGTAGGAGTACTCTAGGAGTACTATCAAATAGTGTAGGAGTACTATCAAATACTGTAGGAGTACTATAGGAATACTATCAAATAGTGTAGGAGTACTATGAAATACTGTAGGAGTACTATGAAATACTGTAGGAGTACTATAGGAGTACTATGAAATACTGTAGGAGTACTATAGGAATACTGTAGGAGTACTATAAGAGTACTATTAAATACTGTAGGAGTACTATGAAATACTGTAGGAGTACTATAGGAGTACTATGAAATACTGTAGGAGTACTATAGGAATACTGTAGGAGTACTATAGGAGTACTATGAAATACTGTAGGAGTACTGTAGGAATACTATAGGAGTACTGTAGGAGTACTATAGGAGTACAATAGGAATACTGTAGGAGTACTATAGGAATACTGTAGGAGTACTATAGGAATACTATAGGAGTACTATAGTAGTACTGTAGGAATACTATAGGAATACTATAGGAGTACTATAGGAGTACTATAGGAATACTGTAGGAGTACTGTAGTAGTACTATAGGAATACTATAGGAGTACTATAGGAATTCTATAGGAGTACTGTAGGAATGTTGTAATGGAATGGGTCATGGAGGGCTACAAGAGGTGAGACCCAGGAATATTATAGAATACTACAGGAATATTATAGAATACTACAGGAATATTATAGAATACTATAGGAATACTACAGGAATATTATAGAATACTACAGGAATACTACAGGGGTAGTATAAAGGCAGCAGGAGTCACCTCAGAGACACTACAAGGCCCTAAATGAATATTCTAGAAGTCCATAGGAAGTATGATAAAGTATAAATAAGTCACTATTGAGGACCTATAGTACTATAGTAGTACTTTATTTTTGACAATTTTCCAGTTGGGACCAACAGTCCAGGCCCGACACACACACACACACACACACACACACACACACACACACACACACCCCTTGGCTAGCTGAACTGTAGCTTCCAGACGGATCACATCACCACAGAGAGCCAGTTTCAAACAGGGAAACTTTAGTGATCCTCTGACCTCTGACCCCAGGCAGAGCTGTGTGTCTACACTGAACTGGTTTAACCATGAACCACCCAGACATCCATCCATGTCTGTCTGTCTGTCTGTCTGTCTGTCTGTCTGTCTGTCTGTCTGTCAGGGTTCCTGGTGTTTCTCAGACCTGAAGAAGTTCTGGAAGATGTTTCAAGGTCGTCTAGTTTTGTAACATGATGTGAACGTGTTGAATGTTCCAGCTCGGCTGCTTGTTGATCCACTTCAGATCAGAAATGTCCTGATAATTTCGGTCCTAAGAGATAGTTGGAGCAGAAATCAGACCTGGATCAGAGACTCTGATGGATCCTGGTCCTGGAGATGCTGCTGGAGTAGTGTACCTGTTAGCGCCAGGCAGATCTGGATCAGGTCTCCTCCCAGGGCAGGAATGCTGACGATCCGGTGCACCTTCCTCCGGTCCACCGGAGGATTCACTGACCTCCTTCATGAGTCAGCGTTTCCTCAGCATGCTCGTTCTTGTTTTGTAGCCTAGCTAAGCCCTTGTTTTGTTGTCATGGCAACCTCAGTGTGGAAAGAGGGGATTTGAAATGGGCGGAGCTAAAGCAGCCGGGACATGTTATTGTGTGACTGGGTGTGTTGGTTTTGTGGCTCTGAGCAGCAGACATGTTTTCCTCCAGCAAGCCCACATGTGTCAGCAAAAGGCTGGTTCAACCAATCAGAAGCCTCCGTGGTCCTCTGAAAGCAGCAGGGTTGTGTGACTGGCAGGCCTGTCTCAGTACCTTTAATGTTAAATATCACACCGTCAGCAGAACCCAATATTTCACTATGTTTCACTAATAATAATAATAATAATAATAATAATAATAATAATACATTTTATTTCATAGGCGCCTTTCTGTCACTCAAGGACACCTTACAATGAGAGCAAATTAGACAATAAATAGATAATAAAAAGAACCATAAAAGGTGTACCATATTACAAATTACAAAGGACTAACTAATTACTAACTAACTAACTAACTAACTAGGTGTTTAGATGGTGGCTGGTTGGTGGTATTTTCCCACCAGAACAGGCTGTCTGTGAACGCAGCCTCAGGGCCGAGTGACACCAACTCTGGTTACCTCTTTAACTAACAAACCAGATGCTTCAGAGGGGCGTGGCCTATTGGTGGACAAGGCCACGCCCCTTCAAGCTACTGAGGAGTGGCTGAGTAGAGAGCGGGTTAGTTAGCAGTGGAAACTGGTTAGACGCTAACCGAGCGACCACGCCCGCCTGACTCACTCTTCTCCTCTCTCTCTCCTCTTCTCTCTCTCTCTCTCTCTCTCCTCTTCTCTCTCTCTCTCTCTCTTCCTCCTCTCTCTCTCCTCTTCTCTCTCTCTCTCACTCTTCTCCTCTCTCTCTCCTCTTCTCTCTCTCTCTCTCTCTTCCTCTTCTCTCTCTCTCTCTCCCTTCTCCTCTCTCTCTCTCTCTCTCCTCTTCTCTCTCTCTCTCTCTCTTCCTCTTCTCTCTCTCTCTCTCTTCTCCTCCTCTCTCTCTCTCTCTCTCTTCCTCCTCTCCTCTCTCTCTCTCTTCCTCTTCTCTCTCTCTCTCTCTTCCTCTTCGATTCTGTCGTTCTCACTTATGTTCTCTTTCCTCTCCCTCAGGTCTTTCTCCTGTCTTCTTTCTTTTCTCTTCCTCTTCTCACTCTCTCCTTTCATCTTTGTCTCTTCCTGTTCCTCTTTTCTTTTATCTTCTCTATTTTCTCTCCTCTTTTTTTTACCCTCTCTCTCTTCTCTTCTTCTCTTGTTCTCTCCTCTCACTCATAACCATGTGATGAGGCTGCAGAGAAAACTCAGACCAAATGATGAAGGAATAACTTTCCTCTCTGTTTCTCCTCCTCCTCTTCTCTCTGTTTCTCCTCCTCTCTTCTCTGTTTCTCCTCCTCCTCTTCTCTGTTTCTCCTCCTCCTCTTCTCTCTGTTTCTCCTCCTCCTCTCCTCCTCTCCTCTTCGACCAGCTGCAACCATTTTGTTCCGTTTCATTAAAACAAAATGGCGGTTAGTGATCTGTTTCCTCGCTCGGAGCCCCAACCAACCAATCAGATGGTCAGACTGGAATCCTTTGGTTTTGGATCCGCTTGTTGGAGGATCTGGTCTGTGTTCTTAGGGATCTTGTCTGTGTTCTTAGGGATCTGGTCTGTGTTCTTAGGGATCTGGTCTGTGTTCTTAGGGATCTGGTCTGTGTTCTTAGGGATCTGGTCACCAGGATTCTGGGAGTTTTTATTTTTCAGTGCTCGTGTTGAAAAATGGTGATTGGTGACGCTGATTGGGTTTTTCTACTTCTAATAAACGTATAAAACTTAACTTAAATTTAATATAACTTTATAACTGTGTGTGTGTGTGTGTGTGTGTGTGTGTGTGTGTGTGTGTGTTCCAGGTATCCGTTACAGTACAGATGTCTCGGTAGACGAGGTGAAAGCTCTGGCCTCGCTGATGACCTACAAATGCGCCGTTGTCGGTGAGTGGTGTGTTTATCCTACACACACACACACACACACACACACACACACACACACACACACACCACTCCCTCTCCACTGTGTTTGTGTTGGTATTCATTCAAGTAATGTGAATTTCTTCCAGATGTGCCGTTCGGTGGAGCCAAAGCCGGAGTAAAGATCAACACCAAGAACTACTCAGTAAGTCAAACAGGAAGGAGACCAGGAACTTCCTGTTTCTGTCTCAGACCATTAAGAATCCATCTATTAGCTAGCTAACCATAGTATCTGGTCAGCTAACCATCACTGTCTTGTTGCTAACACATCTGGTTAGCACACTAGCTAACATATCTAGTAGAAGCTAGCGTTAGCAGTGGCTAATAGTCCCATGTTAACAGTAACTAGTTAGCTAGCTACCAGTTAGTTCAGGTGAACTAGCTGACTCTTCTCCAGCTCCAACTCAGAGTGTTTTGGAGTAGAGACTAGGGCTAAAGACAAGACAGTTTACTGAGTCACAGTAACCTACATTTGGAGACAAATCTACCTGATCACACTGATCACTTTTACTGAGAACGTTACTGGAGGATCTACAGACACACCACAACAACCTGGTTCAGACAGTCAACTGATTTAACCTCTGACCTCAGGAATCAAAAGAGGAACCGGCTCCTTGGCAGGCGGCTCGGTGTTCCAGAGGCGTGGCTGGTTGAGTTGGATGGCAGCGAGTCACTTGTGATTCCTCCTCCTTCCTGGTTTACTTACAGACTCGTGTTACGTGTCATCTGACCTGTAATGTAAATCCATCAGCGTGTCGCTCTAGATCGTCCTCCGCTGGCTCAGAGCCGCCAGGCTGCGTTCAACTCTGATTGTTGTTTCCTCAGATGACTCAGATCTGAAGTTTCTAATCAGTGTGAACAGAAAAAAGCTGCTTGGATTTCCCAAACAATAACTGACAGATTGAAACCACATATCTCCCCCCGGGATCAATAAAGTATCTATCGGTCTCTAGAACGGACCGGCAGTGAAGAAGCTGCTGTTAGTTTGACTGTTGGATGTTTTGCAGTTTGACCAGAACAGGTTGTTGCAGACTAAAACACATGATTATATAAGACAAACTCCCTGGAGGGAACTACTCAGAGAGGGAGGGGCTACTCGGAGAGGGAGGGGCTACTCAGAGAGGGAGGGGCTACTCAGAGAGGGAGGGGCTACTCGGAGAGGGATCCCCTCCACTTCCTTCAGTCTGGAGACAAAACAATATCAGGTTTGCTCACGTTGGTTCAGGAGAAATAAGACCCTCCTTGCGTCATGGAAAGGTGTAGGAACCAGTCGAACCTTGGCATGGTGACAGCACTCGTCTATGGATCAATACAGGTTGTACTGAATTGATTGATTTTCTGTTTGCAGGACAACGAGCTGGAGAAAATCACCAGGAGGTTCACCATCGAACTCGCCAAGAAGGGCTTCATCGGTGAGCTGATGAAACACGCAGACAACATACGTGTTCTCTACTAGACAACATACGTGTTCTCTACCAGACAACATACGTGTTCTCTACCAGACAACATATGTGTTCTCTACTAGACAACATACGTGTTCTCTACCAGACAACATACGTGTTCTCTACCCGACAACATACGTGTTCTCTACCAGACAACATACGTGTTCTCTACCAGACAACATACGTGTTCTCTACCCGACAACATACGTGTTCTCTACCAGACAACATACGTGTTCTCTACCAGACAACATACGTGTTCTCTACCCGACAACATACGTGTTCTCAACCGGACAACATACGTGTTCTCTACCCGACAACATACGTGTTCTCTACCCGACAACATACGTGTTCTCTACTAGACAACATACGTGTTCTCAATCGGACAACATACGTGTTCTCTACCGGACAACATACGTGTTCTCTACCGGACAACATACGTGTTCTCTACTAGACAACATACGTGTTCTCTACCCGACAAAATACGTGTTCTCTACCCGACAACATACGTGTTCTCTACCGGACAACATACGTGTTCTCTACTAGACAACATACGTGTTCTCTACCCGACAACATACGTGTTCTCAACCGGACAACATACGTGTTCTCTACCGGACAACATACGTGTTCTCTACCCGACAACATACGTGTTCTCTACCCGACAACATACGTGTTCTCTACCGGACAACATACGTGTTCTCTACTAGACAACATACGTGTTCTCTACCCGACAACATACGTGTTCTCAACCGGACAACATACGTGTTCTCTACTAGACAACATACGTGTTCTCTACCAGACTAACCGAGTGGTACAGCAGCTACTGACACATGATGATGCATGTCTGCCTATATACTGTGGGTATACAGGGTTGCCACGGTGATGGAAAACCTGGAAAATTGTGGGGGGTTTTCTTGGCCTGGAAAAGTTATGGAGAATGGGACACGTGCATATAGTTTTGTATATTGTATTTTCTACTGGGATTCTACTGTATGTTTCTACTGAGATTCTACTGTATGTTTCTACTGCTCGGTGTCCCTGCAGGGCCTGGTATCGATGTTCCTGCTCCAGACATGAGCACCGGGGAGAGGGAGATGTCCTGGATCGCCGACACCTACGCCAACACCATGGGGCACCACGTGAGTCAGCCTGTCCTTATGGGTTAGGGTTAGGGTTAGGGTTAGGGTTGTCCATACGGGTTATCAAAATAAGAGTACCTCATCTGAGAGGAAATGCTGACTTGGACTGAAGCTCCTTTTCACCACTTTGCTGCTGTTGCAAAAAAAAACACGTATCGGCAAAAAGCTAAGGAAGCATTTGGTTTTGGTTTAATGTGGAAGAGCAGCAAGACCCCGATAAACTGAAACCACTGTTAGAAGCTGCAGTCAGACTGAAACCACAACAAGTTTTATACACCAGGATCTTTATTGATCACAAAACAGTTTGATTCCTAAACGAGAGACGATTTTAAGACCTTTGCCCACCAACCAGTAAAACCTTTAGTAGAAGTACTTTTCCTTAAAGTGAGCATGGAGCGTTTTGACATGAAACCTTAAATGAACCCTTGATCTTCCTGTTGAAGCTGTCGGATGAGTTTCCCATTGAATTCTTCTGAGTCTGTTTCCTTCTTATCTATCTGATAACGAAGTCATTAAGGTGACACCACAAACCGCAGAGCTCCTCTTATCTGTGTACAGTAGATTTTATAGCAGAGATTAACAAAGCAAACTCCTGACTGCTGACTGGGTTCCTACACAGGCCTGGACATCTGGAACTGAACTACCTTCCAGGTCTTGGAAGTCACAAAGTCAAGGAAAAGTTTTGAAAAGGATATATTGTCTTATTATTCAGCCACTATAAAATAAACCGCAACAGAAATCAGATCTGGAGTAGAAAGTAAGGAAACTAATGCAACTTCAAATGGAGAATGTGTAGGAAGCCTGTGATAGTCGATCATCTGTTCCTGCTTAGTGTTAGGTTCATTTTGGTAAACACTTTGGAGAAGTTGGTGACCCCGCCCCCTCTAGGCCTACACAGTGTTGACATGTATTGCCATGGTAATAGAGGAAGTGATTTCATGTGGCTGTTTTTCTCCAGCCCTCCACTTCCTGTTCTCGTCTGGCTCAGAAAGTCACTCTTGGAAATACCAGGTGAATAATGTTGCTGTGCACCGGGTGTTTGAGCGCTGAGATGAAGAGCTTTACATTAACTTACAACGACTTCAACAAGTAGACCTCTTGAGAGCCGAGAGTTTGATTAGTCAGTTTGTTATTGTACAATCTGATTGGATAGAGATGTGATCCAACCCTGTTGACTACAGCAGTAGTACCAGAGAGGCGTTCTTTACTGTGAATGGTGGTGAAATAGGGATGCAAAAGGTATTCATGTTAGCCAATGGACGTCTGCTGTCTGAACAGCTTTCTTCAGAGTTGTATACATGCAGGTGCATGCAGAAGACAGCAGAAAGCAAGAAAGATTGAAGTATTGATAGACTTAACGCTGTTAACACTGATGTTGGTTGTGTTCCTGGTCCATCTAGTTTCTGTTTTGTTCTTCCTCCAGTCGTAGACGACGTGACGTCACGTTGAGATATTTCCAGTCTGACATCAGAAAATGTTTCATGATCTACCGTCATGATCTGACGGTAACCGTCAGGTTTTGGTGTCAGCCAATCAGAATCAAAGAGCAAGGGCTTCTTTCTAGACCGATGATCAACAATCATACAGGAGAAATCCATCAGAGGAGAGAGAGCGACCGACAGGAGATAGACCAGAATGCAATGCAGTAGGAAGATAGACCAGAATGCAATGCAGTAGGAAGATGGACCAGAATGCAATGCAGTAGGAAGATAGACCAGAATGCAATGCAGTAGGAAGATGGACCAGAATGCAATGCAGTAGCCAGGATAGACCAGAATGCAATGCAGCCACAAATGTTTTTTGGACTGCTGCTTATTCCTGACTTGCTGAAACTACCGATTGTGTAAAAGTTCCACAGCTAGCCTTCATCACAGACTGACCTGGTCACTATGGTAACTCTTGTGGTAACCAGGACGCTGTCACGATGTTCACTACCTGGTCGAAAGCATTTTGACAGTACCATGTGTTGTATGAAAGCCATAATAACCTGGAGGATGTTTGTTACTGTGATTAAGGAGACTGGTGGTGCTGATGGTGTTTGGCTGCACCTCGTCAACAAGGCACTCATAATCACAGTGAAGAACATCCTCTTGGGTACTGTTACTGTAATACTCCACACTAACAAACCACTTGTTACTTCACACTCGATATGATAGCTGTTGTTGTTCATTGTCGGCAGAGAGACCCCTCCACCCTATTATGTCAGGGACCAGTGTCCAAGGTAAAGCACCTCTTCTGTAAGTCTACTGCAGTGTCCAACCATGTGCCACGGGGCGCCATGAGTCCACCGGGTTTCCCTCCAACCAAACACTCCAGCAGAGGGTGTAGCTGGTGAAATCGGGTGGTGTTGGGATTGGAAGGTAAACCCTGCAGACTCTTGGCCTCCAAAGTCTGACTTGTCCGACTGTGATGCACACCTAAGATAGTGGCTCTCAACTGGTTTCACCTCAAGACCCAAATCTGACTTGAAGTTGCGACCTGTTGTTATTACAAGTTACCAGTCAAGTCATCTAAGAAAAACTCAATACCGAGAACATGTAGGCTTCTGCAGAATCATTCTAAAGCTCTTGGTTGATTTCTGGCTTTCACATCTGCATTAGATTTATGAAACGTCCTTTTATCGTTAAAGTACTTGTGCAGGTAGGGCTTCAGTGCCTTGCTCAAGGACACAGGACTGTTGATGGGCAGTTATTGGCTGTTGGATGATTTAACCTTCAATTTATTTTTGATTAGTAAATGTTCACGATCTGAACCGTCCTATGAGCCTTTTGGTTGGTCCAGTTGAGAAACACTGGTCTAAACTGGATGGGAGCCTCTGGGATTGTCTGTGGTAAACCTGGGTTACCTGGGCCTGCTGGTAACTGGGACTTAAAGCTGGTTCATGCTTCAGCGGTATTGGACGCGATGGAGTGCGCACGCTCAAAATGACGTAATTGGATCATAACGGACGTTAGGTCGGGCACCACCTGAAACTCAGGGTGGACAGTTGAGTTTTCCTACAGCCACTAAAGTACTTTCAATGCAGAAGTTTTGATCGTGATGCGGTCGTCATGGATACCGAGGTACACTGATGATGAGTCTGTGGCTTCGGAGCGTCTAGCCACAGAAAGCATGAACCAAGCCTCAGGGAGGAGGGAACTCGCTGTGGTTGCAGGTTGTTTGTTAGTATCTAACACATACAGTTCTTCTTCTTTAACCCTCCTCTCTCCTGGCTGCTGGGAAATAGTGTATTATCTACCTGTATTTATATAAGATAGATGATTTAGGTGTATAAGGTATTTTGATCTCACTGATTTGAAAACTTCAGAGGTATTTTATCATATCTGATCAGTCAAATGGGGGATTAGCTGGTCCAACGGCCAACTAGATGTTGAGACTAGAAGAGGAGTCCACATGATGGTTGTTAACCTGTAGAATATGTTTGTATGGCAGGTTGACGTAGTGGTTAGTGAGGTCGTCTCCAAGGTTTGAACCCTCATGCTGCCGAAGTGCCCTTGAGCAAGGTGCTGAACCCCTACCTGATCCACTAGTGCTGAACCAGCTGGCTCACCTTGCATCCCAACCAGAGGGAGCAAAGAGAATTCACAACCTGGGGGAAGAATAAAGTTTATCCCATCTGATGTCCTGGGGTTGCTCTTCCACCCTCCTCCATGGTCTTCATCCGTCCATCTCTCTTTTTGCTTCCAGGACATCAACGCCCACGCCTGCGTCACCGGTAAGCCCATCAGCCAGGGAGGAATCCACGGTCGCATCTCCGCCACCGGCCGCGGTGTCTTCCACGGCATTGAGAACTTCATCAACGAAGCCGCCTACATGAGCCAACTGGGCTTGTCTCCCGGCTTCCAGGACAAGACCTTCATCATCCAGGTAGGTGGCGTCCTCTCCATCACCTGGGAGGGGCAGGAAAGAGTTTGTTTCCGAATGATGTCCAGCATTTGAACAAAGCGAAACCGACTGAAGCAAAGTGATCGTTAGCAAGTTCTGGTGCTTTTTAAAGGATGGTAGGAAGTTGAGGGGAACTGAAGTCCTTGGTTGACTCAGTGAGAACAATCGGCTTTTACAGGTTCTGAGCGTTGAGTGATCTCATCTTACAAAACCACTGATGGCACAAAATTAACAAACTTAATTACGTCCCTGGTTGAGGAAATGAAACCGACTGGGCGTTCACACACTGGATCCTCCATGTTTTTGTCTTGAGTCTGAAAGTGAGACCTCCTCTTACAATTGTAATGTAAATTATTTAAATGATCTGCTACTTTTCAAAGGATAGTAGGAAACTGAAGTTGGTTTCAGACTGGATCCCTTAGATTTCAGACTGATTGAATGAAAAACTCCAAAATAGATTTAGTTTTTTTTAGTGGAACTTCATCTGACCGTTTCTGTTCAGTGGCTTTTGAATCAGTTGCCAGATAAATCTCTTCACTCGTCCGAAGCCTTTCCCAATCCATACAGGGAAAATGGAGCAGACATTAGGTCTCTGTTGGGTATTGAGCCTATTGATTAGGCACAGGGAGGAGGCAGCATTACTGTAGTGACTCACTTTGAATCACTTTGTCAATTAGAAATATATGTGTGAGCTGGAGACGTCCTCGGTGTTCTTAGTAACCATGACAACATCCTAAAATAATCCATTTTCTGGGTCGAGAAATGAAAGAGAAAGAGAAATGATCTCTGTTCCCTGACAAGGAAATTAGATGTTAATAATTGAACAGTTCTCCAGCGACGCCACGAGGGTTCCAGAATGACTTCAGACGTTTTCAGGTTCTGTGATGATTTTCATCCTGTGTGGTTTCAGTCGGAGGCTTTGGAAAGTAAGGGCTGGTCTTCATCGGTCTCATGTCTCCCATCAGGCCAATTCTCTAAACAGGCTTTTTGGTGGATTGTGGTTCATTTTTAGCGACAGACATTGACACACTTTACTCTTCCTCCTCCTCACCCTCCTCTGATTTAAAGGTTCCATATTGTGGGAATTAAAAGTTTATACAGTTTTAAAGAGAACATTTAGACATTCCTCCATCTTCTGTTCTCAAAAGGCTTTTGACCACAAGATCTCCATCGATGAGTCATCGGTGAGGAGTGACTCATCTGAAAGTCATTCCTACCACTTTTAATTGTTAAATTACAGGCAGTCAGACCAGCAGCACCGACCTCACGGCTTTAATCCCACGTACTTTAAAAAGTACTTAAGATTTGTTTTTTCCAACTGAACTGTTTTTGAGGTTTTTGTCCTTTTGCGTTTTCTGAGTCCAGTGAACAATCCCGACTAGTGTTTCTGACCCTTTAACCAGTTGGACGAGAGAGACTAGTTGATGTGGTACAGCAGGGTGGAGTCTAGTTGGACTGTCTGGTTACTGAGGTTAACTTAGTCTGGTAACCAGGTCACCAACTGACGCCTGCCCTGCTGGGTCAACACCACTAAAGTGATTCAAAACTACCAAAATGCACCTGGGTCTCTCGAGCGTTGAACCTTCACATCTCTGAACAACACACAAGTATTACTGTGAGCTTGTAACATGACCTGTGTGTTTATTGGTCTTGACTAGTTAACTAGTTAATCTTAACCTGGTTATGTCCCCAGGGTTTTGGTAACGTGGGTCTTCACTCCATGCGCTACCTGCATCGTTTCGGGGCGAAGTGCATCGGAGTCGGAGAAATGGACGGAAGCATCTGGAACCCCAACGGCATGGACCCCAAGGAGCTGGAGGACTACAAACTGGTTAGTACTGGTGATGGTTAACTGATCAATGATATTAAAATGGTTAGTACTGGTGATGGTTAACTGATCAATGCTATTAAACTGGTTAGTACTGGTGATAGTTAACTGATCAATGCTATGAAACTGGTTAGTACTGGTGATGGTTAACTGATCAATGCCATTAAACTGGTTAGTAATAGTGATAGTTAACTGATCAATGCTATTAAACTGGTTAGTTAGTAATGGTGATGGTTAACTGATCAATGCTATTAAACTGGTTAGTACTGGTGATTGTTAACTGATCAATGCTATTAAACTGGTTAGTAATGGTGAAAGTTAACTGATCAATGCCATTAAACTGGTTAGTAATAGTGATAGTTAACTGATCAATGCATTAAACTGGTTAGTACTAGTGATGGTTAACTGATCAATGCTATTAAACTGGTTAGTAATGGTGATAGTTAACTGATCAATTCCATTAAACTGGTTAGTACTGGTGATGGTTAACTGATCAATGCTATTAAACTGTTTAGTTAGTAATGGTGATAGTTAACTGATCAATGCTATTAAACTGGTTAGTACTGGTGATGGTTAACTGATCAATGCTATTAAACTGGTTAGTACTGGTGATGGTTAACTGATCAATGCTATTAAACTGGTTAGTAATGGTGATAGTTAACTGATCAATGCTATTAAACTGGTTAGTAATGGTGATAGTTAACTGATCAATGCTATTAAACTGGTTAGTACTGGTGATATCTGAAATGCCCTCCGTGTAAACAGACAGATAATAGTTTAACAACTAAACATGTTGAGTCATGTTAGTAATGTTATTGATTTATGAATTTCAATACAACTGATCATCATTTCCTGCATTAGTCAGTACGTGTTCAACATTACAACTTTTATTTTATCCAGACAGGAAGTCAAAGCTGCAGGATGGTTACTGTTGGTGCAGATTAGCTTCAACTCTCCAGCACAGCAGTGAGTAGGGAGGGTGAGGCCGCCACCTAGTGGACGGACAGCAGGCAGCAGGCAAACGACTAGTTCTGCTGTTCGGACCCAGCAGCGTTTTTATCAATATCTTTTAGTGAAACAATCAATAAATCAAGTTATGATCAAAATAGACAATCAGCCAAT
>JAXDDW010000046.1:905000-910000 GCA_034670385.1 Hoplostethus mediterraneus
TGTCTGAATTAGTGCTGCACGGCTTTTTGACGCTAGGTCGGCCATATTGCTTGAACATACATATCTATCCAGACATATGACAGCATATCAGTTATATATATATATATATATATAAATAGACACGAAGCCTTAAGACCAGCGGGAATTCTCCCATGGTTCAACGCAGCGACTGGCGACGCATCAGATCTCTGTAGGTCTTTAGATCCTTCTGGTCGCTCGTATATATTTTTTCTTTTCGTATGACGGAGCGTTCTCGTGCCTCAGGATGAAACCTTTAATACTGACAGTCACTATACAGACGAGTTACTTTATGTGTCACTTTGTTCCTATTGGTGATCAGTTCCCAGGTTCTAGTTCTCAGTGGGGTTCTCCGGGTACGTTTGGCTTTGGGTCTAAATTTGGTTCCAGGTTAACGAACGACTCGCCTCTTCGCAGTTCTTGAGTTGTTGAGTTTGATCCACACGTGTCACCTGTCTGACACTAGAGGGCGCCGCCACCAAACAACTGGGTCTTGTTGGTTCCATGTTTTGGAACCCAGAACCTCAGACGAGGAACCGTGAAGAACTATGAAGTTGACTTGGAACCAGAAACTCCCCTGATGGTTCCCTGGTTTCTGTTGACACATGCTAATGCTAGTTTCTGAAGCAATGAAGATGCAATATCAGCTCCTCCTCTTCCTCTCGGTGAAGGTTTGAAAAGGGACGACCTGCAGCTGAAGTATAAATAAAAGGAACAAAAGTGGAACCGTATGTTCAGGCCGGCTAACCGCTCTTCTTGAGTCCGTTCATTGACTCATTAGCAGCCAATCAGGTGCTAGCGTTACTATTTGTCCCGCCTATTGCTGCCAACACTATTAGCGCTACAGTAATCGACCTGCACACATCAGGCAAATCAGGAAGTAGTGCAGCGACGTGGTTTCTGGTGGTGTGAACGCACGGTTACTGTCGGCCATATTGCCAATCTCTATTGCTCCTTGTGATTGGCTAGGTTCTTCTCTCAGGGCGGGGCCAGACGGGGAGGCTGGGAGGGAATAGTTTCTATGTGGGAACAAAAGAAGAAACATGTTTATTTTCTTTCTATCAGCCTTGATTCAAACTGCTGTGGGTTCTCTGTCAGAGCGTTTGTATCGCCTTTTTGTTAAATGAAACGTCAAAGCAGATTAAATACAGAAATGAGACTCGTGTGTTTCTTGTTATTTGATTCAAACCAGCAGAGAAGGTGATTGGTTCATCAGCTGTCCTACCTGGTTTCTACTTTTAGGATCTCTGCAGATTCTACTGTATAATAATGTTATATCTGACATTACATTCCAACCAGTAGAATAACCTTCAGCTCCTAGATCACCAGCATTATTAGCAGCCAGTAGTCAGGAGGTCAAAGGTCACAGTGCCCAGAAGGATCATGAGAGCGATTAAGGATTCTTCCCCCATCTGTCTTAATGTTTGTTAGATTCTTATTCTGGTTTCCACTTTGGAAACTTTACAAAACTTCAAATATACATTTTTAAAATGTCCGTCAAACATCTTGAACTAACACAGAAGGAGATCCAGACAGAGTGGACTAAAACTGAGGTCTTCAGAAAGACCTGGTCTGAGGTCTTCAGAAAGACCCGGACTGCTTGATGGATCTGCAAGACCTTTCAGTTTCATCATAATTATCACAATGTGATTTCTTTGACTTTTCATTACAGTCATTTAGACGATTTCATCCAAAGCGACTAACAAAGGTACGTGACACTCTATGGGGATCGAACCCACGACCCTGAGACTCATGTACTACACACTGAGCTGTCCAGGAGACGACATCAACAGTTTAAAGCTTTTCAATACTTTTTATTGAATTAAAATTGGACACCAAAAACAAGCTGTTACGATGCCCAGCAGCGTGTTATTACATGGATATGCTCCATTCAACTTTTATTCATGTGTCTGTAATAAATAAACAAATCTTTTCAGAATTATATTATCAGTGTTACAACTCAAAACTCAAACGACAGAAGAAACTATCAGTAAATATTAGGAAACTAACTTTCACATCCCTTTAAAGTCCATTTGGGTGAAATCCCATTTAAACTCTGGAAAGTTCCCATCCTGACGACTACGGTCGGGTTGGAGGACGTATGGAGCTTAGATGGGCTGAGCTTGGAGGAGGAGGAGGAGGAGGAGGAGGAGGTGAAGCTGAACATCCTTTCAGGAGGATCGGGGTTTCAAGACGTCGTTCCTGTCGTCCTACTCTGTTGCAATTTCTCCAGCAATGTTGCTCAGGGTGTCCATCAAACTGTCTGAGAAACAGAAACATGACGATTATTGGATGGATTAGATGAAACGTCAATGATGCAGCAGAGAAAATGATGGAGACTAAGATAGAATAAGATAATACAACAAATGAGACAAACTAATGAAAATAACAGCAAATAATAAATGGGGGTAAAGATACAGCAGCCCCAGTTATTCACATATCACAAGATACAGGTACATTAGAGATACAGAAGACCTGATTAACACTGACCTGCTCCAGGGTTTGACCTGGATACTGAAGTACACAATAACACTGGAGGTACATGAGGACAGTTGACCATGCATTGCATTGCTACACCCTTAGAGACAGAAACACCCGTCCTGACCCGTCCTGACCCGTCCTGACCTGTCCTGACCCGTCCTGACCTGTCCTGACCCGTCCTGTCCTGTCCTGACCCGTCCTGTCCTGTGCTGACCCGTCCTGTCCTGTCCTGTCCTGACCCGTCCTGACCCGTCCTGTCCTGTCCTGACCCGTCCTGATACGTCAAGAACCTGTCCACCATTTAGCCCTAGCCCCTTTAGCCCTAGTCCTTTAGTCCAAGCCCCTTTAGCCCTAGTCCTTTAGCTCTAGCCCATTAGCCCTAGTCCTTTAGAGTCCAAGCCCCATTAGCCCTAATCCCTTTGGTTCTAGGCTCTTTAGCCTGACAGTCCTCCATACGTACCTCCCCCACTTTCTTCTTCTGGTTGCTCTTCACTTTCTTCTTCTGGTTGCTCTTCACTTTCTTCTTCTGGTTTCTCTTCACTGTCTTCTTCTCCTTGCTCTTCACTTACTACGTCACTGAGTGCCTGAGCGAAGAGACCTGCAAAGCCTCCTTTCTTCTCCTCATTATCATCGTCATCGCCGAATGAGAGTAGTCCCGCCAGGCCGCCTCCTCCCTCCTTCTTCTTCTTGTCGTCGTCGTCGTCGTCGCCAAGTGACGTCAAAAATCCTACAATTCCTCCTTTCTCCTTCGCCTTCTCCTTCTTCTTGTCATCACCAAATGATGAGAAAAATCCTGCGATTCCTCCTTTCTCCTTCTCCTTCTCCTTCTTGCTGTCTCCTGTCAGCATTTCCATCACCTTGTCCTTGGCCACATCAGCTGCAGAACAACCAGGTCAAAGGTCAAAGGTTACACAGCATCACAGGGCACACCGTGAGCTACAGGCATTGGCTAATAGTGTTTCCAAATACAAACAATATGTGCGCTTGATTCAACCTACTTGGAGCACCAGATGGGTGGGGTTCGCCACATAGGGCAACACAGACGGTACCAGACGGTTTAGACGTCACAGGATTGTGGATTTGAAAGTCATTTTAGTGTAATGTTCCCTGGTTGACCCTGTCAGGACTGTCCTGGAGCGCTAACTCCTCCCCTCTGGTACTCTGAGTCGATAAAACAAATTCTGTGTGTTATTTGCAAATGACCTGGAGGTGAACAGACTCAGTGGCCTGTCGTGTGAAAGACCCAACATCGATTTGCATCAACCTCTTTGTTATCTAACTGCAGTGATATACGTATTTCAACACATTATTATTATTATTGTCCTTATTTCTCAACATACTTTATGACTTCACCACTTTCCAGTGTATTAACCTGTGTATTCATCTCCGGGAAAGTATTGCAAGTACACACTGATACTGTTTGTACTGAATGAAAATCTACCTCATACTTACAAAGTTTTTAGTTTGTACACTTTGTGCTTCCATTGTGTTACAGTCTTGTGATTACAATATTAGGCTGTACTTTATTATTGTCCACTTAAAACACTAATACTCTAATACACCAGAGTCACTGAGCTTCCTGGTGACAGCTGTCAGGTTGAGTTTGATCAAACCAGCTGATGAAGAGCGACGGACAGGATCGATTCAAATCACGTCAACACGTCTAGAAATCAGCCCTGAGCAGCGAAAGGCTTCAAAGACCTTTAAAGGTGAGAGGAGAGGAATGTCACCAGACTGGTTGATGAAGCGCCGAGGTAAACGGTGAGGTAAACGGTGAGGTAAACGGTGAGGTAAACGGTGAGGTAAACGGTGAGGTAAACGGTGAGGTAAACGGCGAGGTAAACGGTGAGGTAAACGGTGAGGTAAACGGTGAGGTAAACGGTGAGGTAAACGGTGAGGTAAACGGCGAGGTAAACGGCGAGGTAAACGGCGAGGTAAACGGTGAGGTAAACGGTGTGGTAAACGGCGAGGTAAACGGCGAGGTAAACGGTGAGGTAAACGGTGAGGTAAACGGTGTGGTAAACGGTGAGGTAAACGGTGAGGTAAACGGCGAGGTAAACGGCGAGGTAAACGGTGAGGTAAACGGTGAGGTAAACGGCGAGGTAAACGGTGAGGTAAACGGCGAGGTAAACGGTGAGGTAAACGGTGAGGTAAACGGCGAGGTAAACGGTGAGGTAAACGGCGAGGTAAACGGCGAGGTAAACGGCGAGGTAAACGGTGAGGTAAACGGCGAGGTAAACGGTGAGGTAAACGCACGTGTGAAAATCTTTGTTAAAGGGTTAGGGTAAAAAAAATAAAACCCACAGCTGAATAAAGTTCAGGCAGGTTGAAATGAAAAGCATTCTGGGAAACGTAGGAAATCACTAACTGAAGGTAGAGGTAGTCGAGGCAGGATGAGGGGAAGTGGGTTCAATAAACACTTGATCTCTGAATATCTCCTGGATGTGTTGAACATCAGAGAGGATCTGAGGAGATCCAACCTGGATTAGTTGGACCAGTGA
>JAXDDW010000046.1:915000-970000 GCA_034670385.1 Hoplostethus mediterraneus
CCGCATCGGAAAAACATTGGAAATTAAACATATTAGTTTCTTTGTCTGGAGCAAGAAGATATTATTAGTAGAGTAAGAAGAGGCATCATCAGCATAATGATCAACATCAGATTAACTTTAGCAGAACAAAATGCATTTCTCCTTCATGCGTCATTATTTTTGTAATAAAGCAGAAACCATGACGACTCATATTATTGATTTCAGCGTTAGCAACATGATGTCATTCTGTTCATGATAAAATTCATATTAGGCAGCAAGCGTCATGCCATGCCATCAATCAACCACCCCTCCCATTCAGGCACCTCCACAGTCACTGGTCCCGCCTCCTCCTGTTTCCAGCCAATCACCACAGATTCATGGATGTAGACAGACAAAAATAAGTTATTAACAAAACATATTTTTGTAAGTAGGCGTCAGCCATTATTCAAACATATATTTACCCCAGACAACTGTTCATGTTCTCAACCGGGCCGACGTGTTAATGTTACGTCAGTCTTCATTTATTTTCATATATTATATCTTTGGTCTATTTTCATAACGTACAGGTTTACCTTCATTTCTTTGTCTCACATCTCAGTTCTACTGTGCTGTAATTCATAGATTTCATGGATTTCTACTTTCTAGTGTTGAAATTGTCAGTTGTCTTAAATATCCCCCATCTGATTTATTCTGATTTCTATTCTATTTTATATTTTTTTTACTACTTGTTGCTGCAACAACACAGTTTCTCCACAGGAATAATAACAGTCAGTCTGTCCAGACAGATCCAGGTTATACAAATGAAACATCCCAAAGCCCTGAAACTTGGTCTGAAACCAAACTGATCTATGATATGATAAGTTCAGTTTTCTGCAGCAGCCCCAAACCCCGAACCCCCTTTGACACCAAATGATGATTTTTATTTTCCCATTGTCATTCTGTTTTACCTGATGAACTATTTGAAAAAGCCTTGCAACATTTTATAGAAACAGTGATAAAATGTATTCTTACAGAAGCTTTTTTTAACAGCACAGTTTACAAAGCGTATGAATAAACAACAAGAGAAAGATCGCAAACATAATAATATATTTGTAGATATTCTTGATGTCCAGGGTCACTTATAATTAAAGAAGAACCCGACCCAGAAGGTCACCAGGGGTCAGGGGTCATGTGACATCACTCACCATGCTGACCAATCCACTTGCCACCGCCGCGTTCTCCACCCCCTCCACCGTCGCCTGGGCAACCTCATTGGCCCCGGCAACCGTGGTATCCGCTACAGTGTTGGCCTGCTCGGTTGTCTTCTGGGCCACTGACAGACAGGAAACAGGAAGTCATCATAACAGAGACAAATGGACAAATTCTTCATCTCCAATAAATCACAAGTGATATTCTCACTTTATTATATACTGTATATGTTGATATTTTTATTACCTGTTTAATATGTTTTGGTATTGTCTCATATTACATATTTATCATTTGTTTTTATTTTCCTCATCCTCACCTTTTCATACTTTCATACATACATTTCTATCTTTTCTATTCTTTTATTAATTCTGGTTTTCTTTCCATTTGCTATTTGCTGCTGAGATGACACAGTTATGCATGTGTTGCATAACTTGTTGATTTTGATGGTTTACAGTTATTAATGAAACACCCTGCAGGTCTCCAGTGATGATGGCCGTCTCCAACATGGAGGTGATGTACTGACGTTTTGAATGAACCCAGCTAGCACAGGATGTTGTCTTCTACTGACGTGTGACTTGACCAATCAGTGTGTTGGGTTTGCTTACCTGTGTTAACTCCGGTCACCACTCCCTCCTTAGTCTTGTTCCCTGGAAAACAATCAGAGAAATAGTTTCCAAAACGTTGCATATCCAACCTCAAATGTCTCATTCAATATAAAGATATATACAGGACTGTGCAAAAGGCACGTGTAAAAAGATGATGCAAAGTGAAGATGCTTTCAAAAATAGCGAAATGAAAAGTTTCTAAATATCAAATCATTTACTATAAAGAACAGTGATGAAAAACACTGATGCATCTAAATTTAGATTAAAAAGACTTTCTAGACTTTAGCACAGTAGTGCAGATATAGTTAGTTAGTTAGTCCAGTTAGTTTTGAATTTAAACTGTTCTACCGTTGCACTGTAAATCACTCATTGATCCTCCGTAACATCTGGAGGATCCAGCCTGTTTAATGCTGTCAGTCATTCTAGCAGGTGTCACTGTTTTCTTGTTATGGAACCAGGCTGGTTAGACTAGATTAGACTAGACTAGACTAGACTAGACTAGACTAGACTAGACTATTAGACGAGACTAGACTAGACTAGACTACTAGACTAGACTAGCCAGACTCGTTCAGTAGCGGTACAGACTCGGTACATTTAGAGATCAAGAAGGATTTGTTTGTTCTTTTTTGCCCAGCACTAGTCACAGTCTATTGTAGCCCTGCTGTGGCCCTGCTGTGGCCCTGCTGTAGCCCTGCTGTAGCCCTGCTGTGGCCCTGCTGTAGCCCTACTGTAGCCCTGCTGTAGCCCTGCTGTAGCCCTACTGTAGCCCTGCTGTAGCCCTGCTGTGGCCCTGCTGTGGCCCTGCTGTAGCCCTGCTGTAGCCCTGCTGTGGCCCTGCTGTAGCCCTGCTGTGGCCCTGCTGTAGCCCTGCTGTAGCCCTGCTGTAGCCCTGCTGTAGCCCTGCTGTGGCCCTGCTGTGGCCCTGCTGTAGCCCTGCTGTAGCCCTGCTGTAGCCCTGCTGTAGCCCTGCTGTGGCCCAGCGTCTTGGACACATTCTGGACAAACTGTCCACACACACACACACACACACACCAGTCATCCTGTGTTTGTGTCCTCAACACAGCTCTGCCAGACAAACATTCCTTCAGGAGTGTGTGTGGTGTGTGTGTGCGTGTGTGTGTGTGTGTGTGTGTTTGTGTGTGTGTGTGTGTGTGTGTGTGTGTGTGTGTGTGTGCTTGTGTGTGTGTGTGCTTGTGTGTGTGTGTGCGTGTGTGTGTGAGACACAGCCTCAGAGCGGTAACCATGGCGATGGCCTGTTAGCATGGAGGAATAATCATCCCTCTGTTTTCTGCCCTAAATCTGTTTTTCTTTTTATCTTGTCTTGTAATGAAACCCTTTCTGTTCTGTCTGGGAAATTCACACACACACACACACACACACACACACACACACACACACACACACAGACATACACACATGCGCACACACACGCACACACACACACACACACAGGAGTTGATGTTGCAATAAGACAAGATGACAGCTGTCAATCAATAGGTCAGGCCCCTCGTCCAAACTTTTTGTCTCACCTGCCAAAGGCAAAGGTACACTAAAAAAATACTATATATTAATATGAATACTATTATTAATAAAAGATAATAATTAATAAACATTTTCCATAGAAATACGTCACCTTGCCTGTTTTCAACATTACTTCCTTTATAGAAATAATTAAATCAGAGACAAGATCAGATTAAAACTGTCTGGTTAAATGGTGTCTATATTCATTTTATTAATATATAAAATAATTAAATCATTAATTGATTAAATGATTAAATGATTGAACGTTTAAATGTTTAAATGATTAAATAATTAAATGATTAAATTATTAAATGTTTAAATGATTAAGTGATTAAATGTTTGAATTATTAAATGTTTAAATTATTAAATTATTAAATTATTAAATTATTAAATTATTAAATGTTTAAATGATTAATTGATTAAATGATTAAATGATTGAATGTTTAAATGATTAAATGATAAATGTTTAAATTATTAAATTATTAAATGTTTAAATGTTTCAGTCTAGTTGATATCAACACATTTGTCTTGGTTCTATTTTATTTTCTAATATTTCCTTGGTCATCTGGATGAATCAACATCATCTTTGTTCTCTTAATTCCTGTTTTCTTAAGGACACCTGAATCCTCATGAGTCATTCTGTCTCCGATGTTGAACTGGCTCTTCTTATTTTCATCGTCTGGATGAAACGACTGAAATATTGATGACAGATAAGTAGGTCATGGATTCACCAGCGGAGAACGTCGTCTCACCGAGGCAGCGTTCCCTCGTTCATCAAATCAAATGTTCAGAAATATGAAGTTCATAGTATCACACACACACACACACACACACACACACACACACACACACACACACACACACACACACACACACACACACACACACACACACACACATACACACACACACACACACACACACACACACACACACACACACATACACACACACACACACACCTCTCACATGTCTCACACACTTGTGCAGTAGCACACCTAAAAATTCTCACAGCTGTGTGCGATGCCCCCCCCCCACACACACCATTATTAACTTACTGCACCATTAAACTAGGGTGTGTGTGTGTGTGTGTGTGTGTGTGTGTGTGTGTGTGTGTTCAGGAAGTGTGACAAATGTAACACCATGCGAACTGAAGCTTATGATTGGCTCCCTCCTCCCTTCCTTCCGTCCTTCCTTCCTGCCCCCTTCCTTCCTAGCTTGTCTTCCTTCCTTGCAGGGTGGAGGATCAGTAAATCGATAAGTACTGCAGAGTGATCAATATACTGGAACATGATCAATATGATCAATACAGCTGATCCACGAACATTAGAAATATTACTGGTAGATAGATCCTCTATTCTCTCTCTCCATCTTCATCACTTCTTTTCTCCCTCTTTCTAGACCTCCATTCCTCAAGGTCACCGCCTTGTTGTCTGTCCATCCATCCCTCCATTCATCCATCCATCCATCCCTCCATTCATCCATCCATCCATCCCTCCATTCATCCATCCATCCATCCATCCATCCATCCATCCATCCATCCCTCCATTCATCCATCCATCCATCCATCCATCCATCCCTTCTTGATCCTTCCATCTGTTCCATCCATCTATTTCAATGTACACTCTTGTCCTCCACCCATCTCTCTCTCATCCCTCCATCCACCCCATCTCTCTCTATTCCTCCTTCTTTAAGCTTGCCATCCCTCCATCCTCTTGACTACATCCATGAGACCCTCTCTCCACTCATCCCTCCATCCATTCCTCCACTCATCCCTCCATCCATCCATCCATCCTTTACTTTCCATCCCCAATAAACTTCCACATCTACTATTTAAAGTAGTTTCGGCTTCTTGTCCTCTGTCCCCCATCTCTCCATCCCTCCATCCCTCCATCCCTCCCTCATCCCTCCATCCTCTTACCGACATAGATAACTCCCTCCTTGGTCTTGGCGGCGGCCTCCTCCACGCCAGCCTTCGTCTTCTCGGCGGCGGCCACCACTCCGTCCTTCGCCATGGAAAATCCCTTCTTCAGAACATCCATGATGCTTTGCTTCTCTTTTCTGTCCTTTTATCGTCCTTGTCTTCTAGCTTTTCTCTCTCTCTCTGTACTCTTCTGTCTACCTTTCTTCTCCTCCGTCAGCCTCTCTTCTCGTCTGCCAGCGATCTGTTCCTCCTGCTAATGGATGAGAGAGAGCGAGAGAGAGAGAGAGAGGTGGAGAGAGGGCACGTGAGAGAGAGAAGGGGAGGGAGTGTGTGTGTGTGTGTGTGTGTGTGTGTGTGTGTGTGTGTGTGTGTGTGTGTGTGTGTGTGTGAGGTCTTATGGGAAAGGGAGACAGAGAGAGAGAGAGACTTGGGAACAAGATAGAGAAAAACAGAGAGAGAGAGACATAGAGGGAGACTAGGAGAGAGAGAAAGAGGGAGAGAGACTATGGGTTGAGAAAGAGGCAGATGAGAGAGAGACAGTATGGGAGAGAGACTAAGAGAGAGAGACTAAGAGAGAGAGAGAGACAAACAAGAAGGGGAGGGGGGAACAAGTGGGAGAGGATGAAGAATGTGTAGATGGGCGACACACACACACACACACACACACACACACACACACACACACACACATACACACACACACACATACACACACACACACTGGCTGAGTGCAAGTATGCAACACACACATGCAGCACAATTCATAATTTATTGCATGTTACACACAGAACCACCTGACTAGATTAACACTGTTAACCTAACCAGAGAGAGAGAGAGGGGGGGGAGGGAGAGAGAGAGGGGGGGGGAGGGAGAGGGAGAGAGAGAGAGAGAGAGAGAGAGAGAGAGAGAGAGAGAGAGAGGAAGACTATGCATGGAGGATGAAGCCCTGTAATTAGACCATGGTGAAGTTAGCTTCGTATGACTAGAACCTCTCCCTCTCTCTCTCTCTCTCTCTCTCTCTCCCTCTCTCATCTTCTCCTCTTTCCATCCATTAGAATGACTAGAGAGGAGAGAGGAGAAAAAAGGAGGCGGGGGGTGGAGTGGAGGTCAATGGAGGTTTTCTAGTCTGATCCCAAACCATCTGATCCAGGATCAGTCTGTTAGTTAGTAATGTGTCAGTAGAACCAGTTGACTGTCTGAACCAGGTTGTTGTGGTGTGTCTGTAGATCCTCCAGTAACGTTCTCAGTAAAAGTGATCAGTGTGATCAGGTAGATTTGTCTCCAAATGTAGGTTACTGTGACTCAGTAAACTGTCTTGTCTTTAGCCCTAGTCTCTACTCCAAAACACTCTGAGTTGGAGCTGGAGAAGAGTCAGCTAGTTCACCTGAACTAACTGGTAGCTAGCTAACTAGTTACTGTTAACATGGGACGACTAGCCACTGCTAACGCTAGCTTCTACTAGATACGTTAGCTAGTGTGCTAACCAGATGCGTTAGCAACAAGACAGTGATGGTTAGCTGACCAGATACTATGGTTAGCTAGCTAACAAGCTACATGATCTAAACACTAAATCAATCAGATGGATCAGTGATGATCAGTTCAGTCAGAAACCTCCAATATGGCCGCTGGAGGGGGCGGGGCTACATCACCTGAAAGGAGGGGAGAAGAGAGGGAGGAAAGAAGGAGAGGAGGAAAGGAGGCGTTCCATCCTCTCCCTGTCCTGACAGGAAATTGAATAACATGACTCAGCAAAACACACACACACACACACACACACACACACACACACACACACACACACACACACACACACACACACACACACACACACACACACGCCTCTCAGAACCAATATCCCAGAAACACCTTCTGCCCCTCCCTCCCTCCCCACCTCTTCTCTGATTGGCTAACGGCTGGCGCCCATCTATTTTTGGAGCGGTCTCATTTCTCGGGCAGATGAAAGATGCATGGCGACATTATGGGCTATGGGTTGCCGTGGTGATGGGAGCCATCCACCCTAGCGCAGTGATCAATACTGACCATTAGCCTGTACCCACCCACCCACACACACACACACACACACACACACACACACACACACACACACACACACACACACACAACAAAAGTGGACACACACATAAACATGCATGCTGTGCACACCAATAATGTGATACTATCAGTGTTATTGATCCATGTAGGGATATTCTCTTTTTACTGCATGCCTACACACACACACACACACACACACACACACACACACACACACACACACACGTACACACACACACACACACACACACACACACACACACACACACACACACACACACACACACACACACACATTTGTTGCCTACAGTTCAGGATGCTGTGAACAAGCTGAACTGTGAAACTATGAGAGTTTATTGTTTTGGTCACCAAGAGTGTGTGTGTGTGTGTGTGTGTGTGTGTGTGTGTGTGTGTGTGTGTGTGTGTGTGTGTGTGTGTGTGTGTGTGTGTGTGTGTGTGTGTGTGTGTGTGTGTGTGTGTGTTGATTGATAGATACTTTATTGATCCCCGGGAGGAAATTCTGGGATTGCAGCAGCATAAAAGTATCACGAGAATGTACAAAATACAAAAATGTGCGTGTGTGTGTGTGTGTGTGTGCATGTGTGTGTGTGTGTGTGTGTGTGTGTGTGCATGTGTGTGTGTGTGTGTGTGTGTGTGTGTGTGTGTGTGTGTGTGTGTGTTGTGCTCATGCTGCTCCCAAGTGTATTATTCTCTCTGTTTCATCTAAACTAAAGCTGCATTGTCCATTAACACAATGACACCATTCAGGCTGTATAATGCCAGGGTACACACACACACACACACACACACACACACACACACACACACACACACACACACACACACACACACACACACACACACACACACACACACACACACACACACACACACACTCTGACTGGCCTATAACACGATACAGAGACTTCTTCACTGTGGTGTTCTTCACTGTGGTGTTCCTCACTGTGGTGTCCCTCACTGTGGTGTCCCTCACTGTGGTGTTCTTCACTGTAGTGTTCCTCACTGTGGTGTTCCTCACTGTGGTGTTCCTCACTGTGGTGTTCTTCACTGTGGTGTTCCTCACTGTGGTGTTCCTCACTGTGGTGTTCCTCACTGTGGTGTTCTTCACTGTGGTGTTCCTCACTGTGGTGTTCCTCACTGTGGTGTTTTTCACTGTGGTGTTCCTCACTGTGGTGTTCCTCACTGTGGTGTTCCTCACTGTGGTGTCCCTCACTGTGGTGTCCCTCACTGTGGTGTTCTTCACTGTAGTGTTCCTCACTGTGGTGTTCCTCACTGTGGTGTTCCTCACTGTGGTGTTCTTCACTGTGGTGTTCCTCACTGTGGTGTTCCTCACTGTGGTGTTCCTCACTGTGGTGTTCCTCACTGTGGTGTTCTTCACTGTGGTGTTCCTCACTGTGGTGTTCTTCACTGTGGTGTTCCTCACTGTGGTGTTCTTCACTGTGGTGTTCCTCACTGTGGTGTTCCTCACTGTAGTGTTCCTCACTGTGGTGTTCCTCACTGTGGTGTTCCTCACTGTGGTGTTCCTCACTGCTCTTCCCAGAGATCACCTGTCAATCAAACAGTGTGTCCAGTACTGTGACGTCTTTCTCCTTGAATTTCCTGTTGATGGAGGTTGAGTTCCTGTAGGTGGCGCTCTATTCTTTCTGTTCAGCCACGGTGGCTATCGCTGCTCATGCTAACTACCCAGTTCTGCCCCTAGTGGTGATTACAGGTAGAACATGAGGATGTTGGCAGTCCAAGGTAATAAAAATCACAGTGATCAGCTCTTCTGATACCTCAGTTGGTTTCTGGCAACTTGTTAGCAACAACAATCGGCTTTACGATCGCCATCTTGGATGTGGAGTTGATCACGTAACACAACAATCCTGTTCTGCTGTTTCCAATATGACCTGAACGCAGCGTCGTCCTAACACCTGGTCTCATCTGGTGTTGGAACAGAACATGTGGGTGATTATTGTCTCCGTCTGACGGCTGAGACTGGAGGCTAATCACGATATGATCCCAGAATGCTTTGCTCCGACCCACCTCCATGTGTAATGTAGCACCTCCCTGCTAATTGGTGTTTTAACGAGGGTTTGAGGGGCGGGGGGGCGGGGGGGGGGGGGGGGGGGGGGGGGGGGGTCACGTGAAGCTGCCCCTCTGTAATAACCTGTAATAACCTGCTCCACTGGCAACAACAACTCAGCAACTCCTCCTTAGTCTTATGACAGACAGACAGACAGGCAGGCAGACAGACAGACAGACAGACAAGCAGGCAGACAGACAGGCGACAGGCAGACAGACAGACAGACAGACAAGCAGGCAGACAGACAGGCGACAGGCAGACAGGCAGACAGTAGAGACTGTGGTTGTACTGGTCAGTATTGATGTATTGAACTGTATGAATGTGAACCAGAGAACCAGAGGAACCGACAGCGGCTGCCAGAACCAGAACCAGAACCAGAACCAGAACCAGAACCAGAACCAGAACCAGCTTCTGTCACAACACTTCCTGAAATGCAGATGTGATGTGACGTTCCTCCACCATGAAGGATTATGGGACAACTAATGTCAACTAATGGTTCCGGTTAGGCAAGTAAACAACTTTTTGTTAAGGTCTGGTAACTAAACCAGTCTGGTTCAGGTCTGGTCCAGGTCTGGTCCAGGTCTGGTCCAGGTCTGGTAACTAAACCAGTCTGGTTCAGGTCTGGTCCAGGTCTGGTCCAGGTCTGGTAACTAAACCAGTCTAGTTCAGGTCTGGTAACTAAACCAGTCTAGTTCAGGTCAGGTAACTAAACCAGTCTAGTTCAGGTCTGGTCCAGGTCTGGTCCAGGTCTGGTAACTAAACCAGTCTGGTTCAGGTCTGGTCCAGGTCTGGTCCAGGTCTGGTAGGTAACTAAACCAGTCTACTTCAGGTCTGGTAACTAAACCAGTCTAGTTCAGGTCTGGTAACTAAACCAGTCTAGTTCAGGTCTGGTAACTAAACCAGTCTGGTTCTGGTCATGATTCAAATGAAAATGCCCCCCCCCCCCAACCTCCTCACCCTCAAACTACTTCCTGTTTCCTGTCTCCTCCCCCTGATCCTCTCCTTGGGACATTGTTAGGTGTTTCCGTTATTCTGTCCACCCTCTGCTCCATCTCTACAACCACTTCCTGCCTCTGACACGTTGGCTGTCATCGTTCACCAGCATTAAGATATTACATCACATTTCCTGGTATTGATCAGTATTGATTGAGGCTCGTCCATCTGACCAGTCAATAAAGTTTTATTGACTCACTGAGAGAATCATGTCGCTGAGCACCATCTGAAATGTGCTAACTAACTAACTAACTAACTAACTAACTAACTGACCAAGTAACTAACTAACTAGCTAAGTAACTAAGTAAGTAAGTAAGTAAGTAAGTAACTAACCAACCAACCAAGTAACTAACTAACTAACTGACCGATTAACTAACTAACTAACTAACTCAGTAACTAAGTAAGTAAGTAACTAACTAGCTAACTAACAGAATTGGATCCAGTCAGGAAACTAAATCACATCGGTAGGAAACAAGGAAGCAGAAATCTGATTGGCTGTTGGCGGTGAAGTTCAGCGTGGTCGTGAGCTGGTGACTCGCTGATCAAGTTGATCAAGTTGATCATAATGTGGAAGCTCAGTCGTTGTGCAATACTGGAGATCAATGACAGGAGATGCTGGATGTTGCCTTCACACACACACACACACACACACACACACACACACACACACACACACACACACACACACACACACACACACACACTCTCATCAGACTGACAGCTTTCTACACCACCAACATTACAAGCAGCCAGTCAGGATGCCAAAGGTCAGAGGTCACCAGCTCATCTCCCACAAGACTGTGGAGCTGCTCCGGGTCAACCTTTGACCCCTAACTCTCTCCCTGACCTCTGACCCTTCGGATCATCGATCAGGGAGAGGAACCGCCTCGACAGGGAGGTTTCTGATTGGACTGTAAATGTCAGAAACCAAGAGTTCAGTAATCAATCACATCTGATCAGGAAGTTCTGATCAATCAGACAAAACACAAAGGAATTAAAACCTCAAGCGCTTGAACTTATTGAACTTGAACTTAGGGAATAAACACGATCAAATCAGAACCAACGTTTTTATATCGAAAAAAAAATATCACCAATAAATCACCAATAAATCATCAATAAATCACCAATAAATCATCAATAAATCACCAAAGGCACAAAAGGAGACAAACGTCTGGAGGCGTTTGGGATCACCAGGATCTTGTTGGTTTCTGGTTTCTGGTTATCTGTGACTCTGCTGCCCCCTGCTGGCCGGGTTGGGATCACACAGCAGGACCAGACCACAGATCCAGACTGGTTCCACTGGGAGCTGACCAGTTCAACCACAGTCTCTACTGGTTCTACTGGGAGCTGACCGGTTCAACCACAGTCTCTACTGGTTCCACTGGGAGCTGACCAGTTCAACCACAGTCTCTACTGGTTCTACTGGGAGCTGACCAGTAAGACCACAGTCTCTACTGGTTCCACTGGGAGCTGACCAGTGAGACCACAGTCTCTACTGGTTCTACTGGGAGCTGACCGGTTCAACCACAGTCTCTACTGGTTCCACTGGGAGCTGACCGGTTCAACCACAGTCTCTACTGGTTCTACTGGGAGCTGACCGGTTCAACCACAGTCTCTACTGGTTCCACTGGGAGCTGACCAGTAAGACCACAGGGGGTTCAGTAGTTGTTGGTAGATTTTCTTCCCCAGCCCGTCCAGGGATTTGAACCAGCAACCTTCCGGGCGGTTCAGGTTCTCCTCTGGTCTTTAATCTCGTAAGTGAACTTTTTACTTTTTAACACTCCAGTAGATTTGAAAGTAGAAACCTGGTAAGTCACCAGACTCATTCTGGCTTCCATTTCAGGTTAGAAAGTTTTGATGGTGAAAAACTTTCAATAGTGAATTTGACACCACTGTCTGTCTGTCTGTCTGTCTGTCTCTCTCTCTCTCTCTCTCTCTCTCTCTCTCTCTCTCCCTCTCTCTCTCTCTCTCTCTACCTGTCTGTCTCTCTCTCTGTCTCTCTCCCTCTTTCATCTCACACACATAAGGGAAGCAGATCATTTCTCATGGATTTCCTGTTCTTATCACTTCTACAGGAAAAGGATGGAGAGAGAGACAGAGAGAGAGACAGAGAGAGAGACAGAGAGAGAGACAGAGAGAGAGACAGAGAGAGAGACAGGCTGAGTGGTCCAATCCGGGTCGGGACTTTTCCATGGGGAGGGGAGGGGGTGAGGAGGGGGGAGGGGGGGAGGGGGAGGGGGGGTCATTTCCGAGGATTGTTGTTGAGTTATGAGGACAGGAGGAGAGAAACTGAAAAGAGAAACTCTAAGATTGTGAGAAAAGGAGAGAGAGATCAGAAAGAAAGACAGAAAGACAGACAGAGAGAGAGAGAGACAGACAGACAGAGACAGACAGACAGAGAGACAGAGAGAGAAAGTGAGTAAAAGTGACTTACCATTGGAAAAACAAAGAGAAAGAAAGACAAAAATGAGTGTTGGTCAATCTAAGAGAGAGAGAGGAGAGAGAGAGGAGAGAGAGAGGAGAGAGAGAGCGAGAGAGAGAGAGACCTACCATCATTGGAGAAAGAGGGCGGGACTTGCTGAATCCCCCCCCCCCCCCCACGCCACACAGAGAGAGAGAGAGAGATCAGAGAGCGGGCGAGAGACATAGAGAGGCATAGAGACCAGCCAGGGGGCGTGGCTTCTCAAGAGGTGGGCGGGGCCACTCCTCCCCCAGCCGTTTAAAAGCAGCTGTGGTCTCAGAGCCGCCAGTCAGACAGAGACATGACCGCTGTGGGAGAACTGGTGCTCATACTGGGCCTACTGGTCAGCGCCCACTGTGAGGTGAGGGCCCGGGACCCCGAGGTGGAGGAGGAAGAGGAGGAGATGGGAGGAAGAGGAAGAGGAGAGGGAGGAGGAGGAGGAGGGTTTGGGATAGCGTTACCCCCTCATCTCCATGACCCCCAGCAGAGGCAAAACACACCGGGGCACCCTGGGGTGACGGCACCCCCGCCAGGAGACGGAGGGAACTACCCCGCCCGCACTGGGTGAGTGAGAGAGAGAGAGAGAGAGAGAGAGAGAGAGAGAGAGAGAGAGAGAGAGAGAGAGAGAGAGAGAGAGAGAGAGAGAGAGAGAGAGAGAGGTTCACTACCACTGGTTGGGGTTTGCTGGTGTTTCAGAGCTTTAGAAGATTATATTCCAGCAGTAGGGGAGACCGGGGTCCGCCGCAACGTCTGGCAGGTTGGGACCATGTTGTTTAAAGAACAGGTCAATAGTGAGAGGACGTACATAAAACTTGATCATATCTTTACTGGTGTGAAAACCTAAAAAGTGTTACAGTTGACCCTGGTCTCCCCTACACACACACACACATGTAGATGGATGGAGCATCTCATACGTTGTTAAAGGTTCAGAACCGTTGAGGGTTAAAACCGCCCTCATCTCTGTCAGCTGTCAGTCAAGTACAGACATGCTCACATCTCTAGACCTCACACACACACGCACACACATACACACACACACACACACACACACACACACACACACACACGCACACACACACGCACACGCACGCTTAATGCATGTACATCAAAAAGGACTAAGTGTTAAATGTTTTGTCTGCCAGCATGTGTATAATAGTACCACCCAAGCTGCTGACTGACGACTGACACACACACACACACACACACACACACACACACACACACACACACACACACACACACACACACAGCCCAGACATGTTAGTTTTATGAGGCCGGTGGTGGATGAGGGTCTCCGCCGTGGAACCTGGAACATATTTTGATGTTTCTGTGATCCAAAAAATAACAAAATAATATCTAAAAGTATCAAAACTAAACCTATAGATAATACAGGAAACTATACTGTGGGACACTATAGGATACTATAGGATACTATAGAACACTATAGGATACTATAGGATACTATAGAACACTATAGGATACTATAGGATATTATAGGATACTATAGAACACTATAGGATACTATAGGATATTATAGGATACTATAGAACACTATAGGATACTATAGGATATTATAGGATATTATAGGATACTTTAGGATATTATAGGATATTATAGGATATTATAGGATATTATAGGATACTTTAGGATATTATAGGATATTATAGGATATTATAGGATACTTTAGGATACTATAGGATATTATAGGATATTATAGGATATTATAGGATATTATAGGATACTTTAGGATATTATAGGATAGTATAGTATTCAGCTGGTGAGGGAACCAAACAGGCGTAACAGTTCTGATGAGCGTTACGACATCATGTGACCCCTGACGGCGCCGGTGCCCCCTGGGTCAATGTGCCCCCTGGGTCCATGTGCCCCCTGGGTCCATGTGCCCCCTGGGTCCATGTGCCCCCTGGGTCCATGTGCCCCCTGGGTCCATGTGCTCTGAGGTTTATTTATGAGTTTTAACAAGACGGCGTCTCAACAAGCTTCCTGGAGCAGCAGAGGACAAAGATGAGATGAAACTTTATTGATCCCTGTGGGTCTTTACACCAGCAGCAGTAACAGGATACAGCAAAGGAAAATAGAATAGAAATCAGAATGGAGCACATGGGTGTATTAAACCTCACCGATCACCGATCACTGATCACTGATCACCGATCACCGATCACCGATCACCACCGCCTGATCAATGTCAAAATAAAAACTGTTACCCACAATGCATTGTGGGTCAGAATCGGCCCCAGAAAACCTGATCGGGGCGTCGCTAATACACACAACTGACCTGACTAGAACGTGTTCCTTTAACCTTTAACCCTAGAACCTGATAAAGGGCCACTAAGTACGATGCAACGTCTTTGGACCCCTACTGGCCACCAGGAGGAATTACAACAACAGTCATAGGAATCAATTGAATTCGAGCAGATTTAAGTAGAATGTGTGAACGAAACGTGATAGAGGACAAGATCAATATGGATGAACAACATTATGATACAGCAAGATAGATGCAGTGTGAAATAAGTGGAAAGTAAATAAAAGTGTATATGCTGCATCAAGAACAAAGAACAGCACAACTATTAAGATGTATGTGTGTGTGTGTGTGTGTGTGTGTGTGTGTGTGTGTGTATGTGTGTGTGTCCCTCCTCCTGACCAACATGCACATGGTTTCTCTTAACGAGGACCAATCAATTAATCTTAATTATCTGTGGCTCTCAGCTTCCTGCTCTGCTGAACGCTGCAGGAAATATCCACCTCAGCGTGTCGGGGGTTTGAATCCCGTCTCAACGCGTTATTTCTTATAAAACAAATGGAAAAAAATCTATCAAAATCATTTCACCTGATTCCAGTTCAGTCGGATCCCTCTGAGGTGACGCAACACATTGGAGGATAAATAATGTGATGAACATGTTCGGGCGGAGATACGAGGCGTGGGAGACTCAACGCTTGTTTTTGATTATTGAGTTTAACTGCTGCTACTCCTGTGACTCTTGGAGACCTGACCATTCAAACATCAATACTGAACATGTTCTTGTGTGGAAACTGAAAGTCATGTACTCCCACTGAGCACTTTAAACTTTAAAAGACTCCAAAGGGGCTACAGGGGTTTAAAACAGAAGGTTGAGTCGGCGGCTGCCAAAATAAAAGCCTTATCTTGTCCATCTGAACGTCTCTGGTTCATGTTTCTGATATCTCCAGCTGTTTGTGTTTAGATATGTAGTACTGTATTTACTGCTTGGACACGCGGCCAGAACGACGCTGGGTGATACGAGACGCCTGGTGATCGGTGGGATCTTATCGTCTGACTGATTCATGTTGATTTGCTGCCTCTTGTTTTGATTTGGTTTGAAGAACCGTGAGATTCAAGAATCCAGGATGAAGCGATTCGGTACGCTGGACATTTTTTGAAGTGCAGTCAGCGGACAAACCCGGATCCATACGGTCCACACCAGATTCCCTGATAATACGCTCCCCCGGGGTCTTACCACAACAGCCAGCTATTAGTTAGCCCCGCCCCCCTCTGCTCCAAACGCTCCTTTAATGACGTCGTTCCAAACAGGCTCTTTGTGCTGCCTGTAATGGGGAGCAGGTTTCTGGGCGCTGGGTCGGAGGGTCGTGTGGTTTTGAGGTTCAGCGTTATCTTCTGATGCCGGGTGGTGGGGGGGGCATGCTTGGGTTTGGAGGTTAAAGGTCAAGAGGAAGTTAAGCGTTGCTGAAGTGGAGGTGGAAAGAGGAGATTACACAAGAATAGAAAGTATATTTTCTCTTGTAGGCTCAGAGCTGAAGACCAGGTCCCATGTGGTTTCATGTTTACATGTCCATGAGGAGATCCGGTTAAAGGTCCAGCCGGACCCACCGCGGGCAGTCCGAGTCTCGAGCAACTTTATTACTGTGAGGGGTCAACACAAGGCATTTCACCTTTAATTTGATTGACCTCTTTTATCATTACATTGTTAAATTTGATTGATTCTACTTAGTGAGAGAAGAACTATAATAGTAATATTATGATTGTGTGTGTGAGGTCAGGGGTCAGGGGTCGGGGGTCAGGCTTTAGTGGAGGGTTAGGGTGTTATCTTCGCTAACAGCCCCCTTGTTTTGAACACATTTTTTTTTTTTGAGATTTCATGTTTTTCGAGATTGTCATCATGCATTTATGTTGTGAGTTATGAGCTTTGATCCTCTTGGTTAGTTTAGTTTTAGTTGTGTTTCTAGTATTTCTGTCACTGGAATGTTGTCAGGGAAGACGACTCTGATACTCAGATACTATAGTTAGCTAGCTAACAAGCTACATGATCTAAACACTAAATCAATCAGATGATCAGTGATGAAATGATCAGTTCAGTAGAAACAGACAGAAATGAACCATGAAGATTCAATTCAGTTGAGACAGAAACAACCAGCTGATCAGAGCTGAAGACCTTTGTTGATACAAAGGGACCGAAAGAATATTGTGATACACGATGTGTTTATGTTAGCGTTGGCTTCCTTCAAGCTGCAGGTACTGTGTCAGATAACCCCCCCCCCCCCCCCATGGTGTAGTGGTACGGTCCGATAGCAGGTCACTGGTATATGGGCTGGGCGGTGTGGAACAATGCGTGAAGTCGACCCCAGGGGAGGACGGAGGAATGTGGCCGGTGAGGGAAGGTAGACGAGGCGTTTTGGTTCATTGGCGTGAAACTTCAGCAAGAATTTAAAGACCAGAGAAGATTCAGGAGAGTAAATAGAACCACAGAACCAGAACCACATGTTGAAATACAGAACCAGGATGAGACAGTAACTATACTTCATCTATATAGACAGTAACTATACACGTCATCTATATAGTCAGTAACTATACACGTCATCTATATAGTCAGTAACTATACATCATCTATATAGTCAGTAACTATACATCATCTATATAGTCAGTAACTATACATCATCTATATAGTCAGTAACTATACATCATCTATATAGTCAGTAACTATACTGTCATCTATATAGACAGTAACTATACATGTCATCTATATAGACAGTAACTATACATCATCTATATAGACAGTAACTATACATCATCTATATAGTCAGTAACTATACATTCATCTATATAGTCAGTAACTATACTTCATCTATATAGTCAGTAACTATACATGTCATCTATATAGTCAGTAACTATACTTCATCTATATAGTCAGTAACTATACATGTCATCTATATAGTCAGTAACTATACATGTCATCTATATAGTCAGTAACTATACATCATCTATATAGTCAGTAACTATACATCATCTATATAGTCAGTAACTATACATCATCTATATAGTCAGTAACTATACTTCATCTATATAGTCAGTAACTATACTTCATCTATATAGTCAGTAACTATACATCATCTATATAGTCAGTAACTATACATGTCATCTATATAGTCAGTAACTATACATCATCTATATAGTCAGTAACTATACTTCATCTATATAGTCAGTAACTATACATGTCATCTATATAGTCAGTAACTATACTTCATCTATATAGTCAGTAACTATACTTCATCTATATAGTCAGTAACTATACATGTCATCTATATAGTCAGTAACTATACTTCATCTATATAGTCAGTAACTATACATGTCATCTATATAGTCAGTAACTATACATGTCATCTATATAGTCAGTAACTATACATCATCTATATAGTCAGTAACTATACTTCATCTATATAGTCAGTAACTATACTTCATCTATATAGTCAGTAACTATACATCATCTATATAGTCAGTAACTATACATCATCTATATAGTCAGTAACTATACATCATCTATATAGTCAGTAACTATACTTCATCTATATAGTCAGTAACTATACTTCATCTATATAGTCAGTAACTATACTTCATCTATATAGTCAGTAACTATACTTCATCTATATAGTCAGTAACTATACATGTCATCTATATAGTCAGTAACTATACTTCATCTATATAGTCAGTAACTATACATGTCATCTATATAGTCAGTAACTATACATCATCTATATAGTCAGTAACTATACATGTCATCTATATAGTCAGTAACTATACATCATCTATATAGTCAGTAACTATACTTCATCTATATAGTCAGTAACTATACTTCATCTATATAGTCAGTAACTATACATCATCTATATAGTCAGTAACTATACATGTCATCTATATAGTCAGTAACTATACATCATCTATATAGTCAGTAACTATACTTCATCTATATAGTCAGTAACTATACATGTCATCTATATAGTCAGTAACTATACATCATCTATATAGTCAGTAACTATACTTCATCTATATAGTCAGTAACTATACATGTCATCTATATAGTCAGTAACTATACTTCATCTATATAGTCAGTAACTATACATGTCATCTATATAGTCAGTAACTATACATGTCATCTATATAGTCAGTAACTATACATCATCTATATAGTCAGTAACTATACTTCATCTATATAGTCAGTAACTATACTTCATCTATATAGTCAGTAACTATACATCATCTATATAGTCAGTAACTATACATCATCTATATAGTCAGTAACTATACATCATCTATATAGTCAGTAACTATACTTCATCTATATAGTCAGTAACTATACTTCATCTATATAGTCAGTAACTATACTTCATCTATATAGTCAGTAACTATACTTCATCTATATAGTCAGTAACTATACATGTCATCTATATAGTCAGTAACTATACTTCATCTATATAGTCAGTAACTATACATGTCATCTATATAGTCAGTAACTATACATCATCTATATAGTCAGTAACTATACTTCATCTATATAGTCAGTAACTATACTTCATCTATATAGTCAGTAACTATACATGTCATCTATATAGACAGTAACTATACTTCATCTATATAGTCAGTAACTATACTTCATCTATATAGTCAGTAACTATACATCATCTATATAGTCAGTAACTATACATCATCTATATAGTCAGTAACTATACATCATCTATATAGTCAGTAACTATACTTCATCTATATAGTCAGTAACTATACTTCATCTATATAGTCAGTAACTATACATGTCATCTATATAGTCAGTAACTATACTTCATCTATATAGTCAGTAACTATACTTCATCTATATAGTCAGTAACTATACATGTCATCTATATAGTCAGTAACTATACTTCATCTATATAGTCAGTAACTATACATGTCATCTATATAGTCAGTAACTATACATCATCTATATAGTCAGTAACTATACATAATCTATATAGTCAGTAACTATACATCATCTATATAGTCAGTAACTATACTTCATCTATATAGTCAGTAACTATACTTCATCTATATAGTCAGTAACTATACATCATCTATATAGTCAGTAACTATACTTCATCTATATAGACAGTAACTATACTTCATCTATATAGTCAGTAACTATACTTCATCTATATAGTCAGTAACTATACTTCATCTATATAGTCAGTAACTATACTTCATCTATATAGACAGTAACTATACATCATCTATATAGTCAGTAACTATACTTCATCTATATAGTCAGTAACTATACTTCATCTATATAGTCAGTAACTATACATCATCTATATAGACAGTAACTATACATCATCTATATAGTCAGTAACTATACTTCATCTATATAGACAGTAACTATACATCATCTATATAGACAGTAACTATACATCATCTATATAGTCAGTAACTATACATCATCTATATAGTCAGTAACTATACATCATCTATATAGTCAGTAACTATACATCATCTATATAGACAGTAACTATACATCATCTATATAGTCAGTAACTATACATCATCTATATAGACAGTAACTATACATCATCTATATAGACAGTAACTATACATCATCTATATAGTCAGTAACTATACATCATCTATATAGTCAGTAACTATACATCATCTATATAGACAGTAACTATACATTCATCTATATAGACAGTAACTATACATCATCTATATAGTCAGTAACTATACATCATCTATATAGTCAGTAACTATACATCATCTATATAGTCAGTAACTATACATTCATCTATATAGACAGTAACTATACATCATCTATATAGTCAGTAACTATACTTCATCTATATAGACAGTAACTATACTTCATCTATATAGTTACCTATATAGTCAGTAACTATACTTCATCTATATAGTCAGTAACTATACTTCATCTATATAGACAGTAACTATACTTCATCTATATAGTTACCTATATAGTCAGTAACTATACTTCATCTATATAGTCAGTAACTATACTTCATCTATATAGTCAGTAACTATACTTCATCTATATAGTCAGTAACTATACTTCATCTATATAGTCAGTAACTATACTTCATCTATATAGTCAGTAACTATACTTCATCTATATAGTCAGTAACTATACTTCATCTATATAGTCAGTAACTATACTTCATCTATATAGTCAGTAACTATACTTCATCTATATAGTCAGTACTGAGGTCAGTTGTCAGGATGTCAGCAGCATCATCAGTGGTGCGTTCAGGCTCATCTGGAGCAAGCAGCTCTCATGCACTGCTGCCAGATAAAGAATGAGCTACAAGGATTTAGAAAAACGTCCTTATTATTGTCAGATTTGTGGCCACGCCCACTGAGCAAGTATCCGCCGGTGAGACGCTTGAAAGACGTCTGAATGGTTTATACACCGAGGCTCCGTGGGTTCAGACAGGAAGTGATCCAGAGACAACTAGTGATCAGTGAGTTAGTGATCAGTGAGTTAGTGATCAGTGGGTTTAGTTTTGAGTGTCAGAAGCTTCATGGTCTCTGAACTTTTATCATCTTATAATATCGTTAATATCTTGTTTTATGTTTATTTTCTTTGTGTCCTCTAAAGTTTCCATGTGTAAAACTGAACCGTAACCGTGACCAGAGTGTTGAGTGTTGAGTGTTGTCAGCCTCTGGACATGCAGCAGGTTTAGTGACTGAATCATCAGCTTTGTAAACTGTTGATGTAACTCTGATGACCCCCCCCCCCCCCCCCCCCCCCCCCCCGGATCCAAAATGGTGTTTCTCTTCTGTGATGTACGGCGTTGTCAAACCGCGGCATCAGGAAACCTGTTGTGTCTGATACCCAGAGTTCCTCAGGCCTCGCCGCTCTGGCGCGTTCACAAAGACCTTCCTAATGTAAACCTGCAGGACGCCCCTGCCAACCTGGGGCAGAAACCCCACATGCTTCTGCTTATTTTCTCTTTCCTCTCTGGATCAACACCATCTCCCCCGGGACCCCCCCCCCACCCCCCCCAACACCCCCCCCCCCAACAACCCCCCCCCCCCCCCAACACTGAAACATGAACAATGAAACCAAATGGAACGTTTTAAAGGTTTAAAGGTTAACAGGAAACGCTTAGACCAGAGTCACAACGATGAACGACGGGAAGAAACTTGTGTATGTGTGTGTGTGTGTGTGTGCATTTATGGTTTGTGTGTGTATTTGTGTGTGTGTGTGTGGGTGTATTTATGGTTTGTGTGTGTGTGTGTATTTGTGTGTGTGTGCATTTATGGTTTGTGTGTGTATTTGTGTGTGTGCATTATGGTTTGTGTGTGTATTTGTGTGTGTGTGCATTTATGGTTTGTGTGTGTATTTGTGTGTGTGTGTGTATTTATGGTTTGTGTGTGTATTTGTGTGTGTGTGTGTATTTATGGTTTGTGTGTGTATTTGTGTGTGTGGTTGTGTATATGTGTATGTGTGTGTGTACCCATGGGTACGCTGTGTCTTGGAGTGTCCCAGGATGAGGAGGAAACGTCAGACACTTCCTTCCTGTCCAGGGCTGTGTGTGTGTGTGTGTGTGTGTGTGTGTGTGTATGTGTGCACTCATCTAGCGATGACCCTCCATGATGTCACGACTCTACACAGGAAATGGCACAGGGAATTTCTGAGTCAGACCAGCCGAATGGGAGCACACACACGTACACACACACACACACACACACACACACACACACACACACACACACACACACACACACACACACACACTAACACACACACACACACACACACACATAAATATTCACATATCAGTCTATTCTGATATTGATCTTTTACTAAACCAGATCTGCTTCAGTCTGATGCAGTTTGATTGATCAGCTGACATGAGCTGCTGTGAAACATGAACTTCCTATTGCTTCACATCCTTGGTGGGGAAACGACCTGCAGGATGTTTCCTGTTAGAGACGATACAGCTGTGTGTGTGTGTGTGTGTGTGTGTGTGTGTGTGTGTGTGTGTGTGTATGTGTGTGTGTTTTGCAGTAACTGGTGTGCGTTCGTCCACCACCGGACGGTCACCACGGCCGTGGCCTGTGGAACAGAGAAATATACCATCAGATCCCAGAGCCGCTGTCCTAAAGGAGCACCGGACTGCCAGCTGGTCATGTAAGCACACACACACACACACACACACACACACACACACACACACACACAATAAGGGTAAAAACACCCAAAGCAAGTTTAAACGTGTGTTCAGGTACAAGCTGTCCACCAGGCCGGTGTACCGGGAGAAGCAGAAGATCTTCACCGCTCTGCTGTGGCGCTGCTGTCCAGGACACGGAGGAGACGACTGTGAAGACACAGGTAGGTGGACGCACCGACGCACCGACACACCGACGCGCCGACGCGCCGACGCGCCGACGCGCCGACGCACCGGAGCACCGGCGCACCGGAGCACCGACGCACCGGAGCACCGACGCACCGACGCGCCGACGCACCGGAGCATAACAGTGCTCCGGTGCGTCGGTGCAACGCAAGACATAGCAACACGGCTTAAAACAGCTATTGGTGGTGTCGTTGTGTTCCTGGTCCATCTGGTGGTCTGGTTGTTCTTCCTCCAGTCGTAGACGACGTGACGTCACGTTGAGATGTTTCCATCTGACATCAGAAAATGTTTCCTGATCTAAACCATCAACGGTAACCGGCAGGTTTTGGTGTCAGCCAATCAGAATCAAAGAGCAAGGGCTTCTTTCTAGACCGACGATCAACAATCATACAGGAGAAATCCATCAGAGGAGAGAGAGAGACCGACAGGAGATAGACCAGAATGCAATGCAGTAGCCAGGATAGACCAGAATGCAATTCTTCCTCTCTCGATCATGTTCTTGTGATCTTTTATTGACAACCAATACGTTGTAGATATTCACCATATTGACATATTGATCTCTCTTCCAGTCTCGGACAGTCAAGTGGATTCTGGAAGCTCTGCTCTGATTGGAGGATCTGAACCAGGAAATACTGAACTCCACATCCCAGGTACTTGTACACTCCTCACCTCGAGATGTAGTGTGTGTGTATGTGTGTGTGTGTGTGTGTGTGTGTGTGTGTGGTTAACTCTTATTACATTGATGGGAAATGTAGTTAGTTATTACATTAACAGATGTAACAGACATGTACAGACAAACCCCGCCCCCCCAGCTTGATGGTCCCCTCTCTGCCTTAACAAACTGAGGAAGCCCTATGGACTGAAGTCATAGGAAGGGCCCCCCCCCCCCCCCGACCCCCTAGGACGGAGGAAGAGGGTGTGGATGAGCCGTTCCCATAGCAACCAAGGTCACCACCCCCACCCACATCCTCACTCTGAAAACACTCGGTGACTCACATACACGGAAAAAGGTTTTTATATTTACTCCTGGTCTTTATCCGGCGTGAGAATCAGCTTCCCAGATCAGGAACGATACAGGCAGCCAACACCAAGGAGGTCAGAGGTCAGAGGTCACAGTATAACAGTCAGATATAACTAACTAACTAGCTGGTTAGGAGGTATTGTATTGTACTCTACTGTAAAAGTGTGAATATCCTGCGGGGGGGGCAACGTGGCCTCCACCATGACGCTGGGAACACAAACAGAATCACAGTAGATGTTATTGGAATATGAAGGGACTCAAAATAAACCTTTGGCCTTTAGCAGCTGATTTCAGGTCAGTAACAAGGAAAGACAAACAATGAAGTGACCCCCCCCCCCCGTGTTGGTCCGGTCCGCTCTGACCACGCCTCCGATTCATCCCACTTCCTGCAAGCAAAGGTCCTGCGTAATTAATTCTTCAACACAGTGGCTATTAGACACACACACACACACACACACACACACACACACACACACACACACACACACACAATCTTCAAAAAGCGATGACGGTCTAATAATTGGCAATCAATTTTTCTTTGGCCCAAAGCCGACAGACAGACAGACAGACAGACAGACAGACAGACAGGCAGGCAGGCAGGCAGGCAGGCAGGCAGACAGGCAGGCAGGCAGGCAGGCAGGCAGACTGTCTGACTGCCTTCCCTCCTTCCCGTCTCTCCTTCTACCTGTCTGTCAGCCTTCCTGTTCAATCCTGTAGAACGTCTACACGTCTACACGTTTACAGGCAACATCACTGTTTGTGTGTCATTATTGACAAATGTGTTTTTATCGGTAAAATACTTTTCATACTCAAAATATTGAGGACATTTTTATCCATGTTTTCTAATCTGAAACATCCTGATATGAATGACCCCAGTTCCTCACTACCATCCGCTGGTTTTCACTCTAGTTCTTTTAGTTAGTTAAAGCCCAAACACATTGATTATATATCGGACTGCGAGGAATCTGGGTGTGACCCTGGACAATCAACTGTCATTCTCGGTAAACATCGCATCAGTGACGCTCCTGCAGATTCCTCCTCTACAACATCGGGAGGATTCTCCTCTTCCTCACTGACAAGGCAGCGCAGGTGCCAGGCTCTCGTCATCTCCCACCTGGACTACTGCAACTCCCTCCTTGCTGCCCCGGCGTCGGTCATCAGACCTCTGGAGCTTGTTCAGAAAGCTGCAGCTCGTCTGGTGTTCAACCACCAAGTTCTCCCACACAACTACCCTTCTGTTCTCTACACCGGCTCCCTGTAGCAGCTCATCCAGTTCAAGACCCTGGTGCTAGTCTATAGGGCAGTGAAAGGAACAGCTCCTTCCTACCTCCAGGCTATGGTCAAGCCTTACACCCCCACACGACCACTTCGCTCTGCTGCCTCAAGGCGACTGGTTGCCCCGTCGCTCAGAGGCCCCTGGGGGCCGATCTACCTGGTCACAGCTTTTCTCTGTCCTGGCCCCACAGTTGTGGAATGAACTCCCCACTGATATCAGGACAGCAGAGTCGCTGCCCATCTTTCACCGCAGGCTGAAAGCCCACCTCTTCTAGAAACACTACCCTGACCCTTCCTCTTCTAGAAACACTACCCTGACCCTTCCTCTTCTAGAAACACTACCCTGACCCTTCCTCTTCTAGAAACACTACCCTGACCCTTCCTCTTCTAGAAACACTACCCTGACCCCTCCTCTTCAGGAAACACTACCCTGACCCTCCCTCTTCTAGAAACACTACCCTGACCCTTCCTCTTCTAGAAACACTACCCTGACCCTTCCTCTTCAAGAAAAACTACCCTGACCCTTCCTCTTCTAGAAACACTACCCTGACCCCTCCTCTTCAGGAAACACTACCCTGACCCTTCCTCTTCTAGAAACACTACCCTGACCCTTCCTCTTCAAGAAACACTACCCTGACCCTTCCTCTTCCAGAGACACTACCCTGACCCTTCCTCTTCAGGAAACACTACCCTGACCCTTCCTCTTCAAGAAAAACTACCCTGACCCTTCCTCTTCAAGAGACACTACCCTGACCCTTCCTCTTCTAGAAACACTACCCTGACCCTTCCTCTTCAGGAAACACTACCCTGACCCTTCCTCTTCAAGAAAAACTACCCTGACCCTTCCTCTTCTAGAAAAACACTACCCTGACCCTTCCTCTTCAGGAAACATTACCCTGACCCTTCCTCTTCAAGAAAAACTACCCTGACCCTTCCTCTTCTAGAAACACTACCCTGACCCTTCCTCTTCTAGAAACACTACCCTGACCCTTCCTCTTCTAGAGACACTACCCTGACCCTTCCTCTTCAGGAAACATTACCCTGACCCTTCCTCTTCAAGAAAAACTACCCTGACCCTTCCTCTTCTAGAAACACTACCCTGACCCTTCCTCTTCTAGAAACACTACCCTGACCCTTCCTCTTAGCACTATTTGTCTTCACTTATTTGTCTGAGTTCTTGTTTATGTGATTTACTTATTTGTCTCATTTGTTTAATTGTTTAAGTAGGTATCTAACTTATTGATCTTCTACCTCAGCACTGGTTCTGCTCTTAGATGCTTGTTAGATACTAGTGACTAGTAGTTCTCTACCTATGTTGAATGCACTTATTTTAAGTCACTTTGGATAAAAGTGTCTGCTAAATGACTGTAACGTAATGTAATGTAATATATCCCAGCATGCACTGAAACACCCTGGTCAGGTCATCAGTCCATCACAGGGCTAAGACAGACAGACAGACACCTCACATGGAAAAAAAACATTAAAAAAAAAGGATATATAATAGATACACTTTGTGTATTTTAGGTTTTCTGGCACGACTCCAGCAGCAGCGTGGCGACCCGGACCGGGAACAGAACGACTACCAGGCTGCCGGCTCGCCGTACGACGCCAGCCCCCTGACTGACCACCCAGATGACCACCCAGATGACCACCCAGATGACCACCCAGATGACCACCACAACTACACGACTGACCCCCGGACTGACCACCACAACTACCCGACTAACCCTCGGACTGACCACCACAACCACCCGACTAACCCCCAGACTGACCACCACAACCACCCAACTGACCCCCAGACTGACCATCACAACCACCCGACTAACCCCCGGACTGACCACCACAACCACCCGACTAACCCCCAGACTGACCACCACAACCACCCAACTGACCCCCAGACTGACCATCACAACCACCCGACTAACCCCCGGACTGACCATCACAACCACCCGACTAACCCCCGGACTGACCATCACAACCACCCGACTAACCCCCGGACTGACCACCACAACCACCCGACTAACCCCCAGACTGACCACCACAACCACCCAACTAACCCCCAGACTGACCACCACAACCACCCGACTAACCCCCAGACTGACCACCACAACCACCCAACTGACCCCCAGACTGACCACCACAACCACCCAACTGACCCCCAGACTGACCACCACAACGCCACACACCCCGGTCCCAAGCCAGACTCCACTGATGACTCCGTCCAGGGCCACGCTGTTTACGGTAAGTTGGATGTCGAGTTTCACTGAAATCCAAAAACCAAACCCATCAAAGGCTCTACCGATGTTTGCATGGCGGAAGGAACTCGTTCACTAAATGTGTCAATGACCGGGATCTAAAAACAATAAACTTTGTTATTTACTGGGATAATGGAGACGGTGCTCCATCTGTAGCCGCCCACCTCAACATCAGACCCAGGAACACTCTGCAGAACTTCCTGCTGACTCAGTTGCTGATTCAGTACATCAGATAACAAACCATCTATCACTCTGACGGGAAATTCACTTTTTAAGGCAACACAGAAGGAAAATATCCTCTGAGATAGAGATGTGTTTCTGTGTGTGTGTGTGTGTGTGTGTGTGTGTGTGTGTGTGTGTGTGTGTGTGTGTGTGTGTGGGCTGCTAGATGTGATATTTATAATCTCATCCACATCCTATGAGAGAACGGACAGTCCTGACTAGTGGAATGAATTATCACACTGAACTATGGAAGCTGAGCTGGGAAAACACACACACACACACACACACACACACAGAACCATTCCTATGCAGTGACAACGCCGGTAACCATAGACACACACACACATAGAAAGATATACACACACTTCCTCCTCAGGAAATCCTCTCTTTCTTCGGAAAATATGTCCCCCATACATTGCGTGTGTGTGTGTGTGTGTGTGTGTGAGAGACCATGAAATGAGAACACTATATTCGACCTCCTCTGTCACCAGACCAACATGTGCATTACATCACACACACACACACACACACACACACACACACACACACACACACACACACACACACACACACACACACCTCTTGGTGGTAAATCTGCAGATCTAAATGAACTAAATGATCCGTCAGTCCGTCAGTCCATGTGAGTGTGTTTATGACTGTGTAAATTTCCTCCGACTTTCCGACTTCATCTTCTTCGATTGCGTTCATGTGAGGTTTCCAAGTAGGAAAGTGTTTTTTCCAACGTATCCAATCACGTGCAACTGCAGGTTTGGTCTTCAGATTCATTCAGTTTAACAAATTCAATTCAACTTTTAATGAAACAACATTTATTTTCAAAACATCATGAAGAACATTATTCTCATCCTGAGAACAATCTGGGTCCTTTAACGTTCCAAACCACCCAGTCAGTTTGAAACCAACACAGTGAAAGGAAAACAGGTCAGTAACTCAAACTGAACTGACGAGGGGTGTGTTTGATTTCCACTACTAAACGCCCCCACAGCCCCTCCAGCTGGAGTCTGACTCTCACGGCAGGGGGTGACCTGGAACTTCCTGTCGCAACGTGACCTCACTGTTCCCACATGCCCTGCAGCATGTGGGAGGAGGAGGGGGTTTCTTCTTCTGTCTTTCTTTCTAATGTCGCTAAAAAAACAGGCTGTGACTTATGAAAGAGGTTGAGGTCGCAGAGACGTGTGTGTGTGTGTGTGTGTGTGTGTGTGTGTGTGTGTGTGTGTGTGTGTGGTCATGTCTGGACTCTGTCTATAGAGGAGAGTGACAGCATAGGAGAAACAGCAGAGAGACCTGAGGCTAAACCTGTTGGAAGACACACACACACAAACACACACACACACACACACACACACACACACACACACACACACACACACACACACACACACACACACACATATACACATATACACACACATATACACACACACACACACACACACACACACACACACACACACACACACACACACACACACACACACACACACACACCCCTCCCTTTCCCTCCCTGCTGGTCAGTTGTTCTGGTCTAAACGGGAACCAGTTTAGTTTCCATGCTGGATGATAGAACCTGAACACAAACAAAACCAGGAGAGCAGGAACACAAAATGCCCAGATCCGCGCTCCAGATCCCTCCAGATCCCTCCAGATCCCTCCAGATCCCTCCAGATCCGCACTCCAGATCCCTCCAGATCCGTGCTCCAGATCCTTCCAGATCCTAGTTCCAGACAGCTCCCAAATGCTCCAGATCCCTTCTTCTATTCCTGAACCATTTTCTGCTGATCGTGGTGGCAGACGAGGAGGCTCTCAGGGTGATTCTGGGAAATGAGTGTCAGAAGTGAAGTGATTGGTTTGTTTCCAGCAGAGGAAACGTGAAGCGACTTGGCGACTTGGGGGATCTGGAGTCCGAGAGTCCGTTGGCGTTCGGTCCAGGAGAGGACCGGACGACGATGCCAGAATCCACACTGACCGGCTTGTTGTTTCAACCCAGCTTCATTTGTTCGTTGGGCTGGCGGGGGCTGGCGGGGTGTGTGTGTGTGTGTGTGTGTGTGTGTGTGTGTGTGTGTGTGTGTGTGTGTTTGCGTGGGTTTGAACCCGACTCTCGCTGTCCTGTATCACTGGTGACTCAGAAGACAGACAGACAGACAGACAGACAGACAGACAGACAGACAGACAGACAGACAGACAGACAGACAGACAGACAGACAGACAGACTCCTTTTTTGACAGACCGGGTCATGATATCTTCAAGCGCTGCACTCCGTCAGTCCACGTCATCCGTCAACACAGAGGAGAGGAGCTGGAGTCAGCTGGCTTGAAAAGAGTTTTCATCTTATAACTGAAGATATGGAGTGACTCTGCTGTTCCAACATCAGATCTGTTTCTACCTTGTATTCCAGGTGGAGATGAGATGCATGCCGGCGCACTGTCCTACCCAGACACCCCCTATGCCCTCCCTTTGCCCCACATGATGGCCCTGGTCATGTCCCAGCTCCAGCCGGTCCTGGAGGGCTTCAACCACACCCTGGAGCACCTGAGCCGGCAGGTAGGGGACCTGGCCCGCGATGTGGCCCAGCTGAGGAGCAGCCAGCTGGGGATGGACCTGCAGGGAGACGCCCTGGGAGGCCTGGCACTCGAGGAGGGAGCCGAACTGAACAAGACATTTCAACACATCGAGGAGGTTCAGCGGCAGCTGGAGATCCACCGGCAAAACATGGAGGAGCAGCTGCACTCCCAGCATACCATGCTCCACTACAACCTCACCAGCTTCAAGACAGACATCGACGTGAAGCTGAAACGCAACCAGAAGATGCTGCAGGTCGGTGGGCGATTGGGGCAGCTTTCAGTTCCTCAAGTATAACAATGATCTATAATGGATATATACACTTCCCTTTGTTTCCTAGGTCAACCTCCAGGCCATGAACGCCACCCTGGCAGAGATGAAGCAGGACCAGGTGCAGATAGCTGCGGAGCTCCAGAGAGTCCTGGAAGAAGAAGACCACCTATCAACTCCAGGAACCCCTGCCTCCTCTCCCGCCTCCTTCGCAGCCTCCTCCCCAGCCCCTGCAGCCTTGGCAGCACCAGGAGGTCTTGGAGCTCTGGGAGGCCATCGAACGGCTGGACAACAAGGTGGTCAACAACACAGTGAAGGTGGGTAAAAAAAACTCCACCTTTTCCTCTGTTCAGGGTTCCTACGGTCATGGAAAACCTGATAAAGTCATAGAATTCAACAAATGTGTTTTGCAGGGCTGGTAAAGTTGGAACATGGTCATATAGTTTTGGAAACATCTTGCAAATGTGCTGCTGATCTTCTCCTCCAACCAGTGAAGTGTTGAATGTTCCAGTTTGGCTGCTTGTTGATCCACTTCAGATCAGAAATGTCCTGATAGTTTCGGTCCTAAGAGATAGTTGGAGCAGAAAGAAGACCTAGAACAGAGACTCTGATGGATCCTGGTCCTGGAGATGCTGCTGGAGGTCCTGGACTAGTCCTGGAGTTGATTAGTAAAAAGGTGCTTGATATGATAATCAAGCAAGCTTCATGATAATTCAGGGTCACAGGAATATTTGCTGTGACCTCTGACCCTTGACCCCCTTTATATTGGTTTTAATGCTGAGCTGATTCTACTGTTGATCTGATTGGAGGTCAGCATTACAAATAATCTCTATACTTGATCATTTTTATTTTCATAGCCTTTATTCTCTATTCTCCATCCTATTCCTCTAGTCTTTGCTGCAATGACCCAATTTCCTCTCGGGATCTATGAAATTCATCTTATCTCATCTTGTCTCATCTCACCTCACCCAGTTTCTCCACAAGAATCATAAATCCTCCTAATCTTAATCCTAATCTCACCTCTACTCCAGTTGGACGGCCTGGAGGAGGATATGGAGGTGACCTCGGGGAACATCCAGATGAAGTTCAGGAACCTGGAGAACGAAATCATCCAGACAGGTCGGAACAGCCAGATCCAGTTCATGGAGACGGGCCTGGAGGTGGAGGCAGCCAAGGAGGCGGTTCTGACCCGCGTTAACGAGCTGGCGGGGAACCTCAGCCAGCAGAACCAGCGGCTGCAGGAGATGGACAGCGATGTGGACTACCTGTACATGGTGTTCTACAAGAACACCAATACGTCTGGAGACTGCGTCTGCAAGGCACTGAAGGCCGACATCTCGCGGTTGGAGCAGAGCGTGGCAAACGTAACTGAGCTGGCCAATGAGAACCGGTTAGCCCTGGACGGGAGCAGCGAGGCCGGCGGGGGTCACTGGGGCGAAGCCGGCGACTGGCAGCCGGCGGTGGGGGCCCTACAACGTGACCTCCAGCAGGTAAGCTAAGTCCTGCTGGGAGAAGTGGGCAGGTTCCCAGGTAGCTGAATTATATACCACATGGACTCTACCCAGTTGGTGCCCTTGTCTTAGGTGTTTCACTGATTAACAACACTTTTGCAGACCGGACCCTGTAGACTTCAGAGATACTGAATGAAAAGCCAAAGTTCCATGCAATATTCGATTTTCAAGTGAAAGACCTCATTGAACCAAACAGAAATGTAAAGTAACAGTAGAGATAAATGCTCATGTTGAAGTTTTAAAAAGTACAGTTTTATTGAATAGCAACTTAAGTACTTGGTTGTCTACTTGGTTGACACTCTTACAGACTGGATCCTCTAGATATTAGAGATTTTGATTAACTAACTTCTGGTAACAATTACCTTCCTAAAATGGAACCAAGACCAACTGGTTTACTAGCACAGACGAGAGTGGAGACGTCTTATATTAACTAGACAAACCAATAGATTGTGTTGAAAATCCCCTGGCAGCTCTCTGCATTATATCAGCATTATATCAGCACTCTCAGATTTACACATTTCTGTCATTTCTGTTTAAACGAATTTGCGTGCAACATTGTATACGTATAAGATAATAATAATAATAATAATGAATAAATATCACAACTATCACCTATCACAACTATCACCAGAATCAGAACCGTATGGTTAGTAGCTTCCTTATATCAAGTCGTTTGTAATGGATTACAACTTACTGACAGCAGAAAAAGACCTCTTTAATCGAGCACCATGCTAACTAACTATCTCTACCATGATCAACCAGGTGAAGGAGTCCCTGATGTTCGAACAGGGCAGGACCAGGACTCTGCACCACAACCTGACCCGGCTGAGCGGCTCGGTGGCACACAGCCTGGCGGAGGTGGCCGGCCTGCAGGAGAGCGACCAGAGGCTGATGGAGGAGATGCAGCACCTGTCCAACTCCTTCACCTCCCTGCTGAGTGACGCCATCCGCCACAGCAACGTCCTGGGGCTGCTCCTGGGGGAGGAGGTGCTGGACTTCATGGACTTGCCCCTCTCAGAACGGGAGGCCTACTCCATCCCAGTGCTGAAGGAGCAGATCCAATACATGCAGGAGCAGCTGAGCAGACACAATGTCAGCATCACCTCCCTGCTGGGCAACAGGCAAGGTGAGGATGAGGAGGGAGGTGAAGAGTAAAATAAGCTTCAATTCCTAGATCACCAACATTACAAGCAACCAAGAGAGGCTTTTCAGTTTCATCCCCAACCTGCTACCAACCATCTGATCCAGGATCAGTCTGGTAGTTAGTAATGTGTCAGTAGAACCAAGTTGACCATCTGAACCAGGTTGTTGTGGTGTGTCTGTAGATCATCCAGTAACGTTCTCAGTAAAGGTGAACAATGTGATCAGGCAGATAGATCTATCTGTTAAGATAGTAGCTATACCCCGTCCACAAACACCTGAGTTCGTTCTTGAGGTGCGCTTGTTGATGAAGCTGCAACATCTAAATCATTTTTTATTAATATGACCGTTTTGACTCCCTATCTTCTGCTCCAAGGAGGCAGAGAGGAGGCGCCGGCTGCTGATCAGCCCTCCTCCTCCCACCTCCTCCCATCAGACGACTGGTTCCCCGGCAGCCTCAGGAGGAGGAGTGGCGGTCCAGCCAGGGAGCATCAGCTGCTCCACCCCGACGGGAGGCGCCTGGACTACGGGGCAGATGGAGGAGATCTGTGGCGCCTGGAGAAATCCGTGGAGAAGCTGGGGGTCAAGGTGCGCAGGCTGGAGGAGAAGCCCTGCCCGACCAGCTGTAATAACAGCAGCAACGAAGAGGTGCCCCCCGGTGGCGTGGAGGACAAACTGCAGGCGGAGGTGATGTGGTTGCGGAGGGGGTTGGAGGAGCACCTCAGGGTGTTCAAGAACGTCTTCAGTAACGCCGAGGTGCTTGCGGGATCCGACACCACACTCGACCTCCACAAGCTGTGGAACCTGGTGAAGAACAAAGATGTGAAGAGAGAGAAGACGAGAGAGAAGAAAGGTGTGGAGGAGAAGAGAGGGAAGGAGGGTGGGAGAGTAAATCTTCGAAGCAGGAGGGATACACCAGGTGAGTTTTGGTTTGCAATAGGTCCAAATATACCAGTACTCTGTAAACATCATGTGACACAACATAAAATTCACCAATAGGACCTTGATGTGTACGCAGGAAGTGACTGAGCTCCAACTTGATTCACATTCCATGACAGAAGGTGTCAGAGTGCAAAGCTTCATATTTCTAGTTTCTTATTCACTTTCCCAGATTTTCCCCAACCATTTCAGGACTCAAACCAGAACCTTTCGGTCAGAAGCACACGTCTCGAATCTCTGGGCTTCAACCTGGCCCACGAAGATTTAAATCATTATTATCATTATTATTTAGGTCATTCAATGATTACATTTGGCGTTGAATAGATGTTGATAGGATGGCCTGCAGCAACGCTGTCAATAAAGCTGAGGCAACATCTGTAGCTGCTACTGCCATCATTTTGTAGAATCGGGAACTTAATATCTTTCTGCTATCAGTTCAGATATCAAATATAGCTTCTAAAGCTGGTTTGGAATGACGTTGAACTTGGCCGCCTCCCGCAGGTCGCCGTCCATCAGATGTTTGCTGGGAACTTACGCTCTCTTTTCTCCCCAGGTTATGTTCCTACCTTGCCCAGACTAGTGGAGAACCCTCTACTGTTCCTGGCAGGTTCCCCGCAGAGTGTCCAGGGTGACAGCTTCATTGTGTTTGAAGCGTCTCTGAACCAGAACCAGCTTTACTCCAACACCGGCACTTTCACCGCTCCGGTGGACGGGACCTACCTGTTTGTCCTCACCTTGGACCTGAGGCCAGGCCCCACCCACGTCGGCTTGAGGAGGAAGTCGGGGGGCGCTCTCGCCTCCCTCCACCGGGAGGAGGTGACGGAGGCGGGGCCTGTCACCCGCCTGGGCCTCCTGCTCCTGAGGGAGGGAGAGGAGGTCCGGCTGGAACTGAGAGAAGGAGCGTTGGTGGATTCACAGGACAGCGTCTTTGCTGGACTCCTCTTCCACCAGGCCACCTGAGGGCGCTGTTGGGCGGTTAGCTGACAGCCAGAAGACACTGCTAGTAAACTCTGGGAGGCTAGAGAGAGGCCATGTTGTTGAAGGGAGTCAGGATTTGGGGTACAACACAGATGTAATAAGAGTTTAACATTTGCCATATTTCATTTGGTGAGGCTTCTACCTAAAGCACCTTAGTAGCTTGGTGGGACTCGAACCCCCGACCTGGCTGTGTTAGTGCCTTGCTCTGTTTTTTAACGTTGATGACATGGTAGACTGCAGATTGATGTTTTAGTTTTTCAAACGTTTCTCGGAGGCAGAAATAATCTGATTGGTTGAGTTAAAGAAGTTAGTTAAATTGTCAGTTAGTTAACTTGCGGTCTGAAAACTGTGGTTCTTTGGCTCCGCCCATCGAGGTTCAACTCAACCAATGAGAAATGTTTCTAGAACTAAACCTCCAATCTGCTGTTAGACTAGGAGGAACACAAGTTATCTGTGTGCTGTAACCATTGAGCTTCCCAGGGCATTGAACCCCCAACCCTCGCCTTGTTAGTGCCTTGCTCTACTAGTCTACAGCATACTACTGTATGTACTACTGTACTGTAACACAATTCTGATTGGCCAGACAGATATACTGCAGGCTTCTCTGAGTGCTGATTCGAGATCAGCTTCTCAGTGTCCTTTCAATACCTTTAGTAGGAAAACTGCAAAACTGACATATCAGCTTCTGTTCCCCCTGCTGACCTCACTGCTGCACCAGCCGGAGGAAGAGGAGGAGGAGGAGGAGGAAGGTGTAGGGAGAGTTATAACATTACTGTACATCTTTTACACTGAGCAAGAAAATAGCTTTAAAACTGTTAATGTTGTTAATAAATGCTTTAAGTGCTCTAAAGTTTTATTGCAGTTTTTGAATTGGAGGTGGAACATTACTGTGTAAAGCCACCTGACTAACTGGCTGAACATAGCTTCATGTATGAAAGAGACAATATGAAATACAGTAAATATAGTAGAACAGTACTTTGTTAAATAAATCCTTAGTATCTGGGTGTTTTAAAGTTTCACATGACAAATATTACATCTTTACATCTTTGAAATGGACATTTATATTTAAAGCCAATATAATTCTGTAAAAACAGTTTTTATGTAAGCAACTATTGCAAATGGGAAAAAGGAACATTGGTATCTAAAATGTCACCAGCCTGAAATAAAATAGTCTTTTATCTACAATAGTCCCTGTATGATGATGTCATCAGCACTGTCGTATCTAGTTGGTCAATCGAGGGCTTTACAGGAACTTTTCGTCCCTGCTTGAAATCTCAAGTTTCTTACTCAGTTTTCAGGGTTGCTGCACATTTTCCACTTCAAAACGTTTCACCAGTTTAGTTTTTTTAATTTGTTTGACTGGATTTGAAGATTTGAAGATTTGACCGTTTCACTCACAACTAATACCACAATATGTGGCATGACAGGCTCTACAATCAGATACATCATGGATGTGTAACAGGGCTGATACGTGGTTTCCTGTGGAATTTATTTAGTTTCAAGACTCAGAAATGATTGATTTCATCTTCTGAGCAGCTTAATGAAAAGCTTATTTCCAAAATGCTTCACCTCTACTGAAGCTTCCTGTTGTACAACCTGCTGACTCTAACCCACCAGAGAAGAAGAAACGATTTTAAAAAGGAAAGGTGAGAGATTTAAAAAATGAATAGATATCCTTTATTGATTAATTGATTGATTGGTTTGGGTTGTGAGAACAGGAGTCAAAACCACTGAGACAAGAATGAAGAGACATTATTTTTCATACGCTGCTCCTTCTTGGAGCGCCGACAACTTTATTGCAAAAATACAAGGCCTTCCCTCCCGCCAGCACAGCGTCCAAACATCTCATCTGTATCTGGACAGACTCACTCTCTGAAAATAAACCCATGGTGTTATTCTGCACTAGGCCTGCTTGATGTGGCGCTCTTTGGTTAAGTGTTACGACAATTTAGCTTCGGTCCACGATGAAACTTCATAACGCTTTCGCCCAGATCAGATCAGGTGTGGAAAGTTCAACACCGAAACGACGAATCATTGGAATTCATTGGAAAAGAACGCAGCTCCATCAGCGGCATGTGACCCCGGGGTTACAACTACACCCACAATGCATTTCTGCTGCTGCAAACTACGTGCAGAGTTCTATTCCAAGATCCCAAATGTATTGAGACAAAACCGACGCGTGGTTATTGGTTGCAACTCTGATCACCGATGATCACAAAAAGAGATCGGGTGAAGAATGTCAATAAAACAGTATTGTATAGTTTGCATGCTCAATAAACGCATATGAAGCATAAATGCGATACATGCAACACCTGCCTCTCAAATGCAGCGGTGCAGTGATAAAACGACCAAATCCAGTCTCACTTTTGATGCATGAAGAGCAACGCAAACCTCCGGCGGAGCTGCAACCACTACAGTCACCTGCAGGACTCTTTACATCTTAACGTCTTCATCCTCTTATTGTCTCTGTTACGTCGACAGTAGAAAAATAAGCATAAAAATATCCCAAAAACAAAATCAGTAATATCTGGTGGAGCAAAGAACCAAAACAATGAGACAAGGCTGCTTGGGACGTTCCAGATCATTTGTTAGACATAAACCAGACGTAGAACCATCTTTCTAAACTCAGTCGTGACCTTTGACCTTGTGCAGCCACTATAATCATTTTATAATGACCTATTAAGACTGGCGGGTTCCTCACCTGTCAATTCAAATCTTTCCAGTTGAATGTTTGTTTCACCTCACCTAGAGCGCCAGGTGGGCGGGGTTAGCAAGTGATTCAGTAAAATAGTAAAATAGTCATTTCTTTTTCAGCGTCCTTTCCTCTCCATCATCTACAAACACCGTCAAAGTACAAAAAACAGGCCGAGTGTCACGTTAAGCTCCTCCCTGAACAACGGGAGAGATGTCAATCAAAAGAAAACAGCAACAGGCAAAAAACAAAATCTATGTTCAACACTTCTGAAGTGCACTAACTCTGTTGAATGCAGTCAACTCACTGCACTAAGAAAGACGTCAATACTCAAACCACCATGCTAAATGTTAGCCGCTAACTGTTAAAAAAGCTGAAGTATTAATCTAAAATCCTCTAGGATGCTGACAGATATGATGTCCGATATAAGAGCCACTCACTAACCCGCTTTATAAAAACTATTCTATATTGTAGCATGTTCAGGTTAGCCAGGTAGCGTAGCGATCTATGCACAACTACAAAAATAAATACAGTAGCGAGGAAGCCGATCTGCTCCAGAGGGTTTCAGTTCAGTCTGGAACTCACTTCTCAACTTCCTTCACTTTCTTTGTCGTTTTGCGATGAGTTTTGTGCAAAAGGTTTCAGGCTTCAGCCTCGGCCTCCCGCCCCGTCAGATCCAGCAGGACCTCGTCTGTCCTTGATTAGAATGTAATGTGCTTAAATCCAGAAGACATTCGTGGCCCCCGGGTGCCTCTAATGTTCCAGATGTCGCTCTGTGTGGCCCTGCGATGGGCGGGGCCTGGGGAAGGTGAGGCAGGCTGGGTAGAAAACATGGCGGAAACGTCTCGTCCCTCCAAGACGTTCTGGTCTGACGCTGGAGATCTTCACCTCCAACACGACGCCTGGCAGCTACTTAAAACAAATGATGGTTCAGGACCAGAACTCCTCGGCCTGGATCAGCTGCCGGGGCGGAAGCGAGCCATGTAGGCGCCACAGGACGGGCAGTAGGGCCGCGGCGGCTCGGCAGGAAGCTGCTGGCACAGTGAGCAGAGCTGGGGGCCCCTGGGGGCCCGGGGAGGGGGGGCGCTGGTGGGAGTTGGCCCGCTGGAGGGGCTGGTGGTGGCGGGCCAGGCGGGCGTCCCAGGTGGAGCTGGGCTGGGCGGTCCGGTAGTCGGTGCGGCGCCAGTCGTTCTCAGGCGGCATGTCCAGGCGTAGCGGCTGGGTGGGGCCCTCCCCCGGCACCCTGGGGTGGTGGGGGGGGTAGTGGGAGGGTGCCAGGTGTGCAGTGCCGTTGATCTTACCGGGCAGCGACGGTTGCCGGTAGTGACCGTGTTCATGTTGGGCGGTCGTGTTGGCAGAGCGGCGAGGGTGGGACAGGGTGGCATAGCGGAGGTCTGGGCGACCCCGCGGGCCTGGTGGGGGGGCAGGACCAGGACCCCCCCTGGGCCTGGGGAGGGAGGAGGTGGAGGAGGAGAAGGAGGAAGAGGAGGAGGTGGGAGGGGGTGCGGCTCGGCGGGGAGCCCGGGGAAGAGTGCCGTAACTCAACGCAGCGCTGTGGAGGCTTCGACCAGAGAAACCTTCACTCCTGTCAGACACAACCAGAGACTGCTGGACCTTCTGACCACCTCCTGAGGAAGAGGAGGAGGAGGAGGAAGAGGAGGACAAACAATTAGAACACAATGAACACAAACAAAACAAATGAGGAGAAAAACTGGAATTAGAAGAAAAAACTAAAAGAATAAAAAGAAACAACTTTAAAACACCTGAAGAGAAACTAGAAACTAGAAACTAGAAAACTAGAAAACTAGAAACTAGAAAACTAGAAACTGGACGGGCTGGTTTGGTGTTTTGGTGGTTTTGGTGGAGGTGGAGGTGGAGGTGAAGGGCCAGTCGGTTACCTGAGTATCCCCAAGAGGAGGGCCCTGAGCTGGGGGGCCGTGGGGGCTGCAGTGGGGGGTGCTGTGGAGGAGGTGCAGGAGCTGGGGGGCCGTGATGTTGGAGGAGGTGGTGGTGGTGATAGAGGTGGTCTGTAGTGGAGGAGGAAGGGGAGGGGGGCGAGGAGAGGTGCATGGAGGAGGTGCTGGGGCGACGCAGCGGCGAGGAGGAGGAGGAGGAAGGGTGGAGGTCGGCTTGCCGGGGGGAGAGGAGCCTGGGTGGCTCCTTCATGATGTGAGAGGAGGAGAGAGAGGGAGAATGGGCGAGAGATGAAGAGGAAGAAAGAAACGATAGAAGAAAGAGAACAATGAGAGAATATAGAAGGAGAAGGAGGAGGAGAGAGAGAAGTGATGGAGAGAGAGAAAAGAAATTGAAAAAGAGGGGAGAGGATAGAGAGATTAAATAGAAAAGGGTTGGATGAGGATGAGAGGAAGATGGAGAACAAGAACAGAGAGATGGGAGGGAACCAGAACAGAAATGGGGTTGGGGGGTAAAAAACAAGAAACGATGAGAAACAAATGACAACATCTCACAAAAACCAGAGAACCACAGAGAACCAGAAAGAACTAGAGAACCAGAGAACCAACGAGAACTAGAGAACTAGAGAACCAGAGAGAACCAGAGAGAACCAACGAGAACCAGAGAGAACCAACGAGAACCAGAGAACTAGAGAACCAGAGAACCAGAGAACCAACAAGAACCAGTGAACTAGAGAACCTGAAAGAATCAGAAAGAACCAGAGAGAACCAATGAGAACCAGAAAGGAACCAGAAAGAACCAGAGAGAACCAACGAGAACCAGAGAACTAGAGAACCAGAAAGAACCAGAGAACTAGAGAACCAATGAGAACCAGAAAGAACCAGAGAGAACCAACGAGAACCAGAGAACTAGAGAACCAGAAAGAACCAGAGAACTAGAGAACCAATGAGAACCAGAAAGAACCAGAGAGAACCAACGAGAACCAGAGAACTAGAGAACCAGAAAGAACCAGAGAACTAGAGAACCAATGAGAACCAGAGAATCAATGACAACCAGAGAACTAGAGAACCAGGGAGAACCAGAAAGAACCAGAGAGAACCAGAGAACTAGAGAACCAGAGAACCGACTAGAACCAGAGAACTAGAGAACTAAAGAACCAGAGAACCAACGAGAACCAGAGAACTAGAGAACCAGAGAGAACTAGAGAACCAGAGAGAACCAGAGAGAACGTTTTATTTCTAATAAATAATTTATTTTAATGTCTTTTTATTGTTTCAGTTAATTTGGTTTCTTGTTTTCTTCTATTCTGTAAAGAACCTTGTAAACTCTCTTTGTGTTATATAGATAAAGTTAATTATTATATAAGAGTTCTTTACAGCACCATAAAGGTTATTTTATGGTACAAGCTAAAGAACCATTTTCTGGTGCTATAAAGAACCTTGTTGTTAAGAGTGTAGGCTGACACATAATTCATATGTTCCTTGGTATTTACAGGATGAAACACAAAGCTGAGAATAGAACTGACTGGAGGTCAGAGGTTAGAGTTCACACACCATCTCTGATCCCACCAGGCGTTTTGAAGTGCGGTTCAGGTTCTCCTCAGAGGAGCGAGTGAACCGTCAGCTGAGGTTCAGATCGGTTCAGATCAGGCGAACGGCGACTAAAAGCTTAATGGAGGATCTGAACCTCGGATCAATGTTTCATGAGGTCGTCAGGAAACGCCTCAGGGCTGAAATCAACCAGCTGGAGGATACACTCTCAACAAAAAGGGTTCTGTACGGTTCTTCAGGATTTAGCAGAGACCTTTTTACATTAGCATGTTCAAATGGTTCCACATAGAACGCTAGAAGAACATCACAGGACTTAGATCAGCTGGAGACGGTTCCAACTTTAAAATGTTCAGGTTCTTCAAAATACTGTAAGCCGCCCTACACCCCCCTGTGTGCCTGGAGGAGCCTGGATCCTGGATCCTGGACTTCCTGACCTCCAGACCCCAGGTGGTCAGGGTGGGCAGACACACCTCCAACCCCCTCACCCTGAACACAGGATCCCCCAGGGTTGCGTCCTCAGCCCCCTACTGGACTCCCTGTACACACATGACTGTGTGGCCAGGTTCAGCTCCTACTACATCATTAAGTTTGCGGATGACACAGTGGTGGTGGGCCTGATCTCCGACAACGACGAGAAGGCCTACCTGGAGGAAGTTGCTGTCACCAAAACTAAGGAGCTGATTGTGGACTTTAGGAGGACACAACAACAGAGGACGTATTCACCATTGTGGATTAATGGGACGACTGTGGAGAGGGTGAGCAGGTATAAATACCTGGGAGTCCACATCACTGAAGATCTCACATGGTCCACACACACACACTCTGGTGAGGAAGGCGAGGCAGCAGCTTTACCACCTCAGGCAACTGAGGACATTTAAAGTCTCCCGGAGGATCCTTCAGTCCTTCTACTCTGGAGCTGTAGAGAGCATCCTGACAGGAAGCATCACTGCCTGGTTGGGCAACAGCTCCGCTCAGGACAGGAAGGCTCTGCAGAGAGTATTGGAACTACACTCCCCACCCTGCAGGACTTGTACACCAGGACCAGAACCAGAGCCTGCAGGATCATGAAGGATCCTCACCACCCCAACAACAGACTGTTTCAGCTGCTGCAGTCAGGCAAGCGCCTCCGTAGTCACGCTGCTAAAACAGAGACTGAGACGGAGTTTCTTTCCTCATCAGGACTGTGACCTCTGACCTCACCAGGACCCCACACTGCCCCTCTTATGCACACACACACACACACACACACACACACACACACACTAAGGTAACAACTACACATAATTTATATTATATTACATACATACAATTTCCCATATTACTATATTTTTATAGAGCTCTTACTGTAAATATTGTGTTTTTTTTTTTTTACTGTAAATACTGTGTATTATTGCCCTTTTGCACATTCCTGTTGAGCATTGCCACTTTTTAATTTCACTGCACCATTGGTGTGTGTATGTGACAAATAAACTTCTTGAATCTTGAAAATGTTGAGGTGTTTTTGATGACACAACCTGGCTGGAGTTGCATCACATGAACACGAGGTGGCAGCAGAGAGGCGGTGTGATGATGATGATGTAATGTGATGTTCATGGTAGTCTCACACACACACATTTTGTTACTAACGACAAAATGTGTGTGTGTGTGTGTGTGTGTGTGTGTGTGTGTGTCACTTACGAAGCTGCGGGAGGGGCCGAGGTTTTGGGGTCGCGACCCGATGACTGTCCCGCTCAGACTTCGGGCAATCCGTCGCAGGTTTTCAGCGCTGTAGCTCTCATCGTCACCCGCCACGCCCGACCCCGGCTGCAGGGAGGTCAGAGGTCAGAGGTCAGCCTGACCCTGGAGCCGTTAGGGATTCAGTGCCTTGCTCAAGGACACTTCAGCAGGGAGGGATCAAACCTGTCGCCTTCTGGTTGCACTAATATTGTTACACACACACACACACACAGACACACAGACACACACACACACACACACACACCCCCAGTCCTACCTGGCAGGGCGGTGGAACCGGCGTCCGGTAGGCGTGTCTTTCTATCTCGGCCGTCGGGGTTTTGGACCGACCGGATCCCAAGAGGCCTGACAGCATTCTCCTGGCTGTTACACACACACACACACACACACACACACACACACACACACACACACACACACACACACACACACACACACACACACACACACACACACACACACACACACACACACACACACACACACACACACACACACGTTGTACATTTACTCCATTAGGGTTACAATAAGATAAGATGAGTCTGTATTGATCCTGTGGGGAAACTGGTAGGGAGGGGGTAGTAGTAGTATCAGTAGTAGTAGCAGTGGTAGTAGTAGTAATCGTAGTAGTAGTAGTAGTATCAGTAGTAGTAGCAGTGGTAGTAGTAGTAATCGTAGTAGTAGTAGTAGTAGTATCAGTAATAGTAGCTGTGGTAGTAATCGTAGTAGTTGTAGTAGTAGTATCAGTAGTTGCAGTAGTAGTAGTATCAATAGTAGTAGTAGTATTAGCAGTATTAGTACTAGTAGTAACATTATCAGTAGTAGTAGTAGTAGTAGTAGCAGTAGTAGTAGTAGTATTAGCAGTAGTAGTATTAGTAGTAGTACTAGTAGTACTAGTTGTAAATAGAGAAGTATTGGTTTCCATACCTGGTTTGTTGCTGGTTGGCTGGGGGCTGACTCCGCGGGTGCCCCGGTGCATGCTGGGAGCCTGCAGACTGGCCTGGTAGAGAGAGTCCAGCTCTGACAGCTCCTCATTGGGTGAGCCGGCCACCGTGGCCCCGCCTCCGCCTCCGCCTCCACTTGCTGAATTCTGGGAGCCATAGAATCGGTTCACATTCTCTGCCCAGCGCTCCACGGGCAAGGCAGCTGGTCTGTAGTCCTGGCGGGGGGGCGGGGGGGGGGGCGCCGGGGGAGTCGGAGGGGAAGTAGAGCGGCGAGTCGATCTGTGAATCGACGACGTCGGGCTGGTCCAGGCTCCAGCAGGACCAGTTCCTGGTTGGGTTGGCGGGAGGGGGCGGGGCTAACCTTGAGCCGCAGGCGGGGCTAGAGACAGGTGGCGTGGTCTGGGGGTGTCGGGGGTCACGCGGCTCCTCATCCATCACTGGACGTCGCCTGTCGGTGGCGCCGTCGGGACCGATGGGGGACGGGGTTCGAGAATAAGGCCTGGTGGGGGGCGGGGCGTGGGCAGGGGGCGGGATGGAGATCGGGGGTGTTTGGTTCCAGTGTGAAGGAGTATCTGCCTCCCTGGGGGGGGGTGGGTGGGGGCAAGTCTCCCAGGGGACTCTGGTCCCAGGCGTCCACAGACAGAGCAGGGAGGGACCCAGCGCTGACGTGGAGGGGTTTCCCAACGCGAGAGCAGGGGCCCTCAGAGTCCCAGTAGCCACCGCCGTCCTCCCTGGGTGAACCCGGAGAGGCCACGGCATTGGAGGCGGAGTCAGGGAGTGAGTTTGCATTGGGAGGGAGGGGCTTAAAATGGCAGGGAGAAGGAGGCGGGTCCTGCTGGTCTTGGCTGGTTGCTGGTTGGTCGTCCTGTCTGTCCGTCAGAAGTATTTGGAGCGAGACAGGCTTTTCACTGGAGGAGGAGAGGAAGGCAGGTTAGTGTGTGTGTGTGTGTGTGTGTGTGTGTGTGTGTGTGTGTGTGTGTGTCCCTCTCTGGTGTTGTGTTCCGATCAGCACCGCCCCCACGAGACGTCACGGTACACGAACCGACCACTCCCGACAACGTTTCAAACCTGTTGTCAGCATGGTGGTGAGACCCTGACACACTGAACCCTGACCTGATGTTAATATGTGACTTCTGATTGGCTGAGCTGGCTGCAGGCTCTTGGGACTCTCCTACCCAGAAGGCAGCGCTGCAGGAACCAACAACAGAGGCTGCATCTCTTTCTATATACATCATCATGTTGGCCAGGTGGGTCACAATGTGGTGGGGGGGGGGGGTGGGGGTACCTGGGGGGTCCCTGGAGCTGTTGCCACTCCTCCTGTTGTTTCTCTGGTTGCTGGGGTTGCTGGTTGCCTGCCTCTATGTCCTGTTGCTGCTGTACTTGCTGTTGCTGTTGCAGTTGCATGCGTTGCTGCAGGCTGCGGGCCCTCCTCATGCACCTCTGCAGCCGGGCCTCGGCCACGGTCCTGCTGTGACTACTAGCTCCGCCCTCGGCCACCGCAGGCCTCAGCTTAGCTACAGACACGCCACCATCAAATGAACAACAGAAAAAAGTACAGAACAAAAAAAAATGAGGAAGAAAGAAAAAAGGATGCAGAAAATAACTTCATGGAGATCACATGCAAAAAGATTAAAAATCAACTTTACACCTGGCAGGAAATCATGATGGAGGTGGTGGGGGGGTGGGGGGGAACATGGAGATGGGAGACATGGGAACACACTCTGGAAGTTAAGATCCACAGTGGATCAAAAACCATGTTTGGTTCTTGATGGCGAAATGATGAAACCAAAACTGGACAGAACGTCAAATGAACCAAATCAAAACCAACTCAAACCAACCGGAGTCAAATAGTGACGCTGCTCTGACAGGGCTTTTATTTTGGAGGGAACAGGTTCAGTTCTTTTAAGGTTATTTTTCTCAACAGCAGTTTTGTATTTCTTCTTCTCTCCTTTTGAGTTTTATTATTAGAAATGAAAATAAAATACTAAACCAAACTCTGTTTCTTTCTTAAAGATCTGAAAGACATCGCTGGACGAGACGGCAGGAGGGGAGTAACTGTGTGTGTGTGTGTGTGTGTGTGTGTGTGTGTGTGTGTGTGTGGGGGGGGGGGGTGTTGCTGCAGGGCCACGGTTGCCACGGCACCCACCCGTGTTACCCCTCCCCTCCACCCCCATATGTTGTCACGGTGGTCGCTATAACGACGGGGAAGCAACACGCCACTGTCCAGACTCTGGTCGCCGTTAGCAACCAAGCGGGGGGGTTGGTGGGTGGAGTCCTGCTGTGAGTGTGAGTGAGTATGTGTGTACTGCGTATGTGTGTGTGTGTGTGTGTGTGTGTGTTGCTTCTCAAACTACAAAACTATATTTCATTCAGTATTTTCAGTTTCCAAGGTCGTGACCCTGAGGTCACATGACATCAGGTCAGAGTTCAACCAGCTGAGGAACAAGAGGGAGTTTCAGGAGCTTGGGTAACACTCGACACACACACACACACACACACACACACACACAGTAGACATATGGACACACACTAAAATAAGCAGTGGGAGGAGCTTACAGACAGCTTCGTTGACCACTGACAGCGCAGTGGCGACCTCCCCCGCCTGCTCCAGACGCACTGATTGGTCCAGCAGAAGCTCCGCCTCCGAGACACACCGCTCAAAACTGTCACCTTTACCTGCAGGGGACACGCAGACACACACACACACACACACACACACACACACACACACACAGTTAGACAGGTACAGAGTACAGATCAGATTCAGGAGGATAAATGACTAGAAAAGCAGCCGACTGCAAAGAAATCAGTAATCAGCTGTCTGGCCAGCAGCGGGTATCTCACACACACACACACACACACACACACACACACACACACACACACACACACACACACACACACACACACACACACACACACACACACACACACACACACACACACACACACACACACACACACACACACACACACACACACACACACACACTATTGGTCCAATAGTGCATGGGTCATTCTGTCTTTTGTTTCCTGGCGCTGAGTCGAGGCCTTTCAGTCAAAGAGGAACCTTCCTGTTGTCCAGCACAACAAACCCTGCAAACACCTGCTGACCACACACACACACACACACACACACACACACACCTACACCTTACACACACGTGTGTTTTACTGGATATTGCAGTGTGTGTGTGTGTGTGTGTACCCTGTATCTGCAGCTGGTCCAGGTCCAGGTATTTACTGGGTCGGGGGTTGAAGCCCAGCGCCGCCTCCCTCTCCTTCTCCTGCCGCCGCTGCTGCTCCTCCTCCCTGGCTCTCCTCAGCACCTCCTCCTGCAGCTCATCCAGCTCACTGCGGCCTGCAGTGCCTCCTGACACACACACACACACACACACACACACACGATGAAACCGACTTGGAGGGACGATGCATCTTGTTGCTGATTGGCCAAGCATCATCCGTGGGGGATGAGCTAAGGCAATACACACTCATGCCATGACAGGAGACTGACACACACACACACACACACACACACACACACACACACACACACACACACACACACACACACGGCTCCTACCCAGGCTCCCCTTGCAGGAGGAGGTGAGGTCCTGCAGCAGAGCTCCACTGCTCCTCGACCTGATGTTCCTCCATGATGGTCCTGAGGAAGAGGAGGATGATGAAGGCTTCTTCACAGCACAATCTCTGGAAGAGAGACAGACAGACAGACAGACAGACAGACAGACAGATACTTTCAGATTAATTTGCCATATCTGAGGTTTTCAGATAAGAAAAGGTGAAAAATTATAAAGTTCAGTAAATGTATTTCAGGTTGACCAGAACAGCAGCAACTACCTAAGAGAATACATAGCCATTCAGTTAGTGTGTGTGTGTGTGTGTGTGTGTGTGTGTGTGCGTGCGTGCGTGCGTGCGTGCGTGTCCACCTCTCTGCCAGGTTGAGGTCCAGGCTGACCGGACTGCTGCTGTTCCTCTCGCTGCTCTCATAGCCGCTCTCCATCCTCTGGATCAGCCTGGGAGGAGGAAGCTCTGCACCTCCTCCTGCACCTTCACCTCCTCCACCTCCTCCTCCTCCTCCCCCATGCCTGCCGGAGGTTGCGGGGAGTGTCCAGGACGATCCCAACCTGACCGACACCACCTTCTCCTGGCCCGTGAAGGAGGCGGCGGTGGCCTCGGGGGTCGGAGCTCCACCGTCCTCGGGCAGGGAGGCGCCGAGGGGGCTGTACCCCGCCTGCCTGCGCCTCTCGCGGTTGAAGATGCTGTCGATGTTCAGGGCCTCCCTCCGGGGCCTCCAGGCCGGCCGGTACCGACCCGACCCCGTGCCTCCAGAGGAGCTGGATTTAGACTCGCTGCTGGTGCTGTCGACCTCCCAGTCGCCGGGTTTGTTGGAGGAAGAGGAGGCAGTGTGGTGGTTGCTGTTGGAGGAGGAGGAGGTGATTTCGGAGGAAATGACGGCGGCCGGTAAGGAGGACGACAAGGAGGAGGAGAGGGGACGGCTGTGGATGATGTTGCTCATGGTCTCCTTGAAGTCTCGGAGCCGGCTGGACGAGGAAGAACAAGAGGTCTTGGGGAGCTGGCGAGGAGCCTGCTGCTCCTTCAACGTTTCTCCTGGGAGGAGGAAGGTGGGAGGAAGAGGAACAAGAGAGAGGGGAAAGAAGAAAGAGGGAGGGAGGAGACACAGAAAATAGGAAAGGAGATTGAGAGAGGAGAAAGAAAGGGAGAGAGAGGAAGATAGAGAGAGGGAGGGGATGGTGAGAAAGGTGGGGGAGTAAGAGAAAGAGAGAAATGGAGGAGAAAGAAAAGACGACATGAAGAGGAAAGCGTGGGAGGAAGAGAGAGAGATTAGAAGAACGACAACACTGGAACAACAGCAGACGGATGAAGGAACTAAGAATGAAATGCAATATGGCCGACGCTGAACTGAGCAAAATCAAAATGATGACTTAAAAAACACTCTGACTCCTCTGTCATCAGGACCAATCAGGGTCACAAGGATCTGCTGTGACCTCTGACCCTTGAACTCCTTACTACTGGCTGCTTGTGAACTGAAGCTGATTCTACTGCTGACCTCAGGAGTCTCATAAATGACTAAAATAGAAGATGGGGATAAAAAATAAAGAAAAATCTAATTTCATAGGGAAGAAAATATATCGCCGCTGTCAGGTGGAAATCATCTCCAATACAAAGAGAAACAGCCTTATGAGCTCGGCCATCCAAATGGTTTCATGAACCCAAGTGTGGTTACGTGAAGAAGACCATCACTTTGGAGGACTTCACCCAACAACATCGATAAATCCTCCAGCATCTGATTGGCTCAACAGTTTGTATCCCTGTGATGTAATTGGCTCCTCCCTGTCATGTGATTGGTCCCAGGCCCCTAAAACCCTTAGCGTGTGTTGGTCCCAGCCCCGCCTACCCTCGCTGTGGTAACCGGCAGAGGAGGCTTCGTTGTCAGGTTTAGATCGCCGCAGGCGACTAGAGCTCCGCCTCCTATCCCCGGCCCCGCCTCCCTTCCTCAGAGACTGGCGCTGCTCAGTGTCCGTCACTTGGCCTTAGCAACGAGAACCAACGGCAATGGACGTTTACCACATGGTTACCACATCATGCAACACAATGACAATAAGAAGAATGACTTCTGGCTACTCAGCAGGGTTATAGGTCAAATCCCTTTCCACCCAACACATTCACAGGAAGTGGGTTTCTTAAAACTGAAATGTCAGGAAGTTTTTTTGTCAAAATTTCAGAAAATGTCTTCAAAACTCAGGAAAGTGAACTTTCAAAATTCTAATATTTTTGCAACAACAAGGGCTATCAAACACAATCTATGAACAAACCCAGTTAGCAGTCTGAGCAGAGAAGCCAGACCGCAACCCTGCTGGTGGTGGGTGAGCAGCAGATGGTCCATGGCTGGAGAACGGCAGCACAGCTTTCATTACACTGAGCTAAACATTATGAAGCTGTCAACTTGCTGCATGCCTGCCAGAGCAGGAGGTCCTGATGTGAACTAACTCAGCTGTCAGCCTGTCTGCCTGTCTGTCTGCCTGCCTGTTTGCCTGCCTGCCTGTTGTGATCCTAGTCTGGATATTTCAGTATTTCAAGTTTCAATCCTGGCATGACAGTAAAGCACATTACAGATTCCTGCTTAAGTTATGTGTCATCTTAAGATCTGTTTTTTGAGAACTATCTGTGTTTTTGAAATATTGCCTGGTAAATTTCAGGTTCCAGAACTGCCTTGGCCCTACCTACCACCTACCTATGGCATCCAGGCTGGGTATGGAGGACCTTCTGCCTTGGCCCTACCTACCACCTACCTATGGTGTCCAGGCTGGGTATGGAGGACCTTCTGCCTTGGCCCTACCTACCACATACCTATGGCGTCCAGGCTGAGTATGGAGGACCTTCTGCCTGGGCCCTACCTACCACCTACCTATGGCGTCCAGGCTGGGTATGGAGGACCTTCTGCCTTGGCCCTACCTACCACCTACCTATGGCGTCCAGGCTGGGTATGGAGGACCTTCTGCCTTGGCCCTACCTACCCCCTACCTATGGTGTCCAGGCTGGGTATGGAGGACCTTCTGCCTTGGCCCTACCTATGGCGTCCAGGCTGAGTATGGAGGACCTTCTGCCTGGGCCCTACCTACCACCTACCTATGGCGTCCAGGCTGGGTATGGAGGACCTTCTGCCTTGGCCCTATCTACCACCTACCTATGGCGTCCAGGCTGGGTATGGAGGACCTTCTGCCTTGGCCCTACGTATCACCTACCTATGGCGTCCAGGCTGAGTATGGAGGACCTTCTGCCTGGGCCCTACCTACGACCTACCTATGGCGTCCAGGTTGGGTATGGAGGACCTTCTGCCTTGGCCCTACGTATCACCTACCTATGGCGTCCAGGCTGAGTATGGAGGACCTTCTGCCTTGGCTCTACCTATGACCTACCTATGGCGTCCAGGCTGGGTATGGAGGACCTTCTGCCTTGGCCCTATGTATCACCTACCTATGGCGTCCAGGCTGAGTATGGAGGACCTTCTGCCTTGGCTCTACCTACGACCTACCTATGGCATCCAGGTTGGGTATGGAGGACCTTCTGCCTTGGCCCTACGTATAAGGTCCAGGTTGGGTATGGAGGACCTTCTGCCTTGGCCCTACGTATCACCTACCTATGGCGTCCAGGCTGAGTATGGAGGACCTTCTGCCTTGGCCCTACCTATGACCTACCTATGGCGTCCAGGTTGGGTATGGAGGACCTTCTGCCTTGGCCCTACGTATCACCTACCTATGGCGTCCAGGCTGAGTATGGAGGACCATCTGCCTTGGCCCTACCTATGACCTACCTATGGTGTCCAGGTTGGGTATGGAGGACCTTCTGCCTTGGCCCTACGTATCACCTACCTATGGCGTCCAGGCTGAGTATGGAGGACCTTCTGCCTTGGCCCTACCTATGACCTACCTATGGTGTCCAGGCTGGGTATGGAGGACCTTCTGCCTGGACCCTACCTACCACCTACCTATGGCGTCCAGGCTGCAGAGCGAGGCGTGGGAGGGTCCGTCGGGGCGTTCGGTACAGATGACGGTTCCCTGGGAGTCGGAGGAGTAGTGACTGGCCAGGGACTCATGGTGGGAGTGGGAGGGCTGTCGGTACGAGTAGCTCTCCGTCGACGAATCAGTGCGAGTGTCGCTGGAGATTGATGGTTCACGACCTGGTGAGGGGGTAATTATACAAGTCAGGTGTCAGGGCTGCTGTGCTCAGGTACTAGTACTACTACTACTACTACTACTACTACCACCACAAGTTGTGTTGTAGTTACCGGAGTCTTCGCTGTCGTAGCAGGCCTTGTTGAGGTGGTGGAGGTCGAGGCGAGAGGGCAGGTCCTGCAGTGACACCGGTGTCCCCCGGGGGTCAGCGTAGAGCAGCAGCAGAGGCTGGTAGTGGCCCTTGATGCAGCGAGACACCACGTCCTTCCACTTGGGACCAATCTGCAGGACGGGACCAAACATACGCAACTATAGTCAACCCCAAAACCTGATGAACCCCAAAACCTAAAAAAACCCAAACCTGATGAACCCCAAACAAATCAATTATCCAATTAAGACGTAAACATTCAATCTTTCTTCCCAAACCACTGGGAGCCTGGAACTGAAACAAAAAACACTGTTCGCCTCCTACAGGACAGGACAAGAATAACAACAGTAGACCCAAATCCCGCAAAAACCGGATTTGAACCCAGGATGTCGCGACTGTGAGGTTTGTGCCACCAGGACGACTACCAGGACGCTTCAGAGGAACCTTTTTTATGTCAACAACACTGTAAGCAAGTTGAAGAATTTGAATTGAATCTGTTCTAAACATCTAGTTGGCTGGTAACAGTGAAGGTTAGTCTACAGCCAGAAGGGCCAAGGGTTCTTTGGTCAGGGTAGTGGTTCTCTGTGGAACCAATATGACTCAAAAAACCCTGATATGTTAAAATAAAAAATATGGCAAGTCAAAATAAAGGTTCTTAGTTAGTAAGGTATTTTAATTCTGCTGGTTTAGAACATTTCATGGGTTCCTTACAGCACCATAACAGTTCTCTGTAGAACCATTTGGCTTGGTCAGGGAGGTAGTGGAGGGAAAACCCTAAAAAAAACAGTTTACCAGTTTTACACAAAGCTCTTTCTGAAGAAAATGTCTAGTATACATCACAGTAAGTAAGTTATATGGGAATATGGTCTTTTAGGTAATAATAAGCATGAATGAATGCTTCTTTATAGAACCAAAAAGGGTTCTGCTGTGGTACAAGCCCAAAGGACTAGAACCATTTTCTGGTACTGTACAGAACCCTTTGTGTGAAGGGGTTAGGGTTAGTGTAGCAGGTAGTTTTATTCCCATGAAAGTTTATTTCTACAACTCTGAATGCGTCTTGGGGTGAAGCAGCTCAACGTGAGAGTCCTCATTCATTTAGCTTCATTCAGTGTCAACCAGGCAACAAGTCACCGTCTACGCTTGAAAAACTACAATCTGTTTGAAATTTTACACTATTAATCTTTTTCGTGGAAACCTCACGTTGGGGCAAAACGTTACCAGCTGATCCCAGCGCTGCTCGGAGAACCCAGTCGGTTCCAAACTCCTACTCAGCAGGTACAACAGTAAAGTGTCAGGGCGGTGAAAACGGCGTCCCCCTACCCTGTTTCTCTCCCGCTTGTTATTTCAACGCAAACACTTCCTCCATTTTCCAGAGTCGATGTCCACCTCCGACCCCGGTCAGATCCAACGGGACGCCCAGATCCAAACCACCGCCCTGTCCTCCACCCTCGGCTTCTGAGAGTGTGTGTGTGTGTGTGTGAGATAGAATAGGAGGCTGCAGTGTGAGCAAAAGTTGCTGCTGTGGTGGGATGTGTGTGTGTGTGTGTGTGTGTGTGTGTGTGTGTGTGTGTGTGTGTGTGTGTGTGTGTGTGTGTGTGTGTGTGTGTGTGTGTGCTGACCACACCCTCACTGTGTCCAGCTGGACTGATAAACAATAGAGGGATATCCTTGTTTTCACAACCAGCAGAGAGAGAGAGAGATGGTAGAGAGACACTGACAAAGAGGTAGAGAGAGAGATCGAATGAAAGTGAAAGGGAGGGAGAGAGGAAGAGAAGGGAGGGAAAAGTAAGCAAGAGGAGAGAGGAAAGAAAGAGGAGAAGAAGGAGGGAGGTGAACAGGTGAGAGGGAAGGAGGGAGAGAAAGGAAGAGGGACAGGAAGAGGAAGAGGAGAGAGGAGGGAGAGGAGGGAAAGAGGGAGAAAAGGAGGAGGGAAAGAGGGAGAGAGAGGAAGAGGAGGAGAGAAGGAGGAAGAGAGAGAAAAAAGACCACTGACCACAACATGAGGTCATTTCCATTCTGTAGCCCCGCCCCCTTCTGTAATTCTTTCCAAAAACACAGTGAGGAAGTCCTGACGTAGAATCAGTCAACGAACCAATCAGAGTTCACCGTGCTGTCTACGACACTTCCACCGGCCAATCAGACGAGACTCTGATGACTTCATTCCAGGAAGTCCAACTCTTCCATCAGTACAGAAGGTCAAAGGACCAAACAGCGGAGTGGATGGAGGTTCGATCACTTTAGTAATTCATAGTAAATAGTTGTTTTTATTTTATTTTATTTTTCTGTCAAATTATTCATATTTTTAGTAATTTATTTTTAAAATGTTATTATTGTTTATTTTATATTTGGTTTATTTACATGTCTCATGTGGTGTGGTGGGTTACAGGGTTTATATTGTTTATATTCTTGTCAATTTTATGTTTCAAACTCTGATAAGAAAAATAAAAAATTATATATAAAAAAAATAATAATAAAAAAGGTGGAGCTGGTGGTGTTTACCTCCTTGACGTGGGCGTCGTCGAAGTACATCCAGCGGCGGATCTTGGTCTGGAAGAAGAAGGTGGAGTAATGCTTCCCGTAGTAACACACCATCCCCACCAGGTAGAGCTCCGCCTGGCGAGCCTTGTCCTCCGTCACCCGGTAGAAC
>JAXDDW010000046.1:975000-987500 GCA_034670385.1 Hoplostethus mediterraneus
TCAGTCACTATCAGTCACTATCAGTCACTATCAGTCACTATCATTCACTATCAGTCACTATCAGTCACTATCAGTCACTATCATTCACTATCAGTCACTATCAGTCACTATCAGTCACTATCAGTCACTATCAGTCACTATCAGTCACTTCAGGATGTAGAAAGGAACGTTGAAGTTTGCACTGAACATTTGAACGTTCCTCAACGCCATGGCGTCCATGTTTAAACTCCCGAGAGATCGGTTCACCAGGAGGAGACCATCACAGACCAGTTACTACAAATCACTGGACACCCAGGTGAGGTCAGGTGAGGTCGGGTGAGGTCAGGTGAGGACAGGTGAGGTCGGGTGAGGTCGGGTGAGGTCAGGTGAGGACAGGTGAGGACAGGTGAGGACAGGTGAGGTCGGGTGAGGTCGGGTGAGGACAGGTGAGGTTGGGTGAGGTCGGGTGAGGTCAGGTGAGGACAGGTGAGGACAGGTAAGGTCAGGTGAGGACAGGTGAGGTCAGGTGAGGACAGGTGAGGACAGGTGAGGACAGGTGAGGTCAGGTGAGGACAGGTGAGGACAGGTGAGGTCGGGTGAGGTCGGTCCTGTTTGAATCAGGTTCACATCAATATTGTGGAAGATAGGAAAGAGGAGGAGGGAGAGAGAGAGAGAGAGAGAGAGAGAGAGAGAGAGAGAGAGAGAGAGAGAGAGAGAGAGAGAGAGAGAGAGAGAGAGAGATGAGGCTACAGAAGGAAAGGACGGGGGAAGGAGGAGTTGAGGAAGGAGTTGTCGAGCAGGGAGGTTGCACACACACACACACACACACACACGTTCTTATCTCAGTTTGACTTTCTGTCATTCTTTCTAATTTTTCGACCATTTTTATAGTTTTTTGTTCAGTTGAAACAACCTAAAGGAGGGAGGGAAGGAGGGAAGGAGGGAAGGAGGGAAGGAGGGAGGGAGGGCCGTCCATCTGTTTCCTGGGGTCGGAGGTCAGGGGTGTGACGTTCACCACACTGCTGCTGAATAAAACCCTTCAGTTTGTCGTCCTGCCGTCTGGATCGATGCTACGACACTCAACGTTCTCCAGACAGGAAACACTGAGGAGCAGCGTCCAATAGGAGACGAGCCCCCGCTGGGAGTCCGTGCTCCTCCATGTGGTCTCCCGGGGGTCTGCCAGCTCAACTGACATTTAAGACTCTAAGACCTTTTCAGTCTCAGTTCTATGAAACCTAAGAGCATTTACACGTCTGGACTGGTTCCTCAACGTAGGACCGGCTCACCAAAACTCTTTAGGACTCAAAACCTGAACTTAGGACTCAACATGTTTAACTAAATTCAAGACATTTCAAGACCTCTCCAGGACCCAGGACCCAGGACCCAGGACCCAGGACCCTGAACCCTGAACCCTGGACCCAGGACCCTGAACCCTGGACCCTGAACCCTGGACCCTGAACCCTGGACCCTGGACCCTGGACCCAGGACCCAGACCCAGGACCCTGAACCCTGACCCTGGACATCCTGCTGCTGTTCAACGGTGGGAGCAGATTAGTCGACTGTAACATGAAACTAACCGACTAGTCACCAGAACATGTTGAATTTCTATCAGCTGTAAAAAAGCAAAACTTTTCCAAACGTTTCCTGTTGTGGGAGGAGCCACAGAGCAGCGGTGGTCCAGGAGCCAGGTGGACCAGAGTCCCCGGTCTGGACTCCAGGGTTTCTCTCCCTCGCCGTCCAGCCTCAACGCTCCGGTTCCTCCCAGACAGGAAGTTTAGACTCACAGAATGTCAAAAGGTCGCCGGCCTGTTGTTTCTAACAGGATGGGAGTCTGACCTCCGACCCCGGCAGACTGATCCTCGTCTGCCGGGGTCGGAGGTTCGAGTCCCACTGCGGGAAATGTAAGGAGGCGGGCTGAAATCTGATTGGTTGGTAAATAAATACTAAAGCACTGAAGAGCTCATCGCCTCTAAAGCCGACCTGAGGTGGACGAGCGAGCTTCCCTTTCCTAACCTCTCTCTCTCTCTCTCTCAACACTGTGTCAAATTCCTTTTGACAGGTGTGTGTGTGTGTGTGTGTGTGTGTGTGTATGTGTGTGTGTGTGTGTGTGTGTGTGTGTGTGTCTAGTCTTCATCAAATAAGAAATAAAAAGGAAAATAAAGTGAAAAGGAAAAATAGAAATCAGTAATAAAATTAGAAATCTGGTGTCAAAGGTCACCAGTAACTCAGACTGCTGATCCAGGACCTGCAGACACCCTGCTGAGCTGGATGCTGTGACCTCTGACCCCTGACCTCCTACTGGTTGTCATGCTGCTGATCCAGGACCTGCAGCTACGTTGAGACGCTTCATCAGACCAAATGACTGTTTTCTGTTTTCTCCCCCGCCGCCTTCCGCTGTCCTGACATGTTATTATGTCTCACTGTGACAGACACTACTTATCACCCCCCCCTCCTCCCCCCCGCTCCCCCCCCCCCTCCTCCCCCTCATGACTCAGAAATGACACTAATGTGCAGCTGCGGTATTATGGGCTGGATGAACAGGGCTGATTACATGTTGTCTCCAGGTTACCTGTCATAACTCCTCCTACCTGGAGTGACTTCCAATGAGGGCAGGACTTCTATAAGGAGGTCAAGGGTCAGAGGTCAAACCAGACAGAGACAGAGAGACAACGGCTCCATTGACAACTAATGAGATGTCGACCTTTCCCTCAGACACTCAACGTTCTGCTCGGTGAAGCCTTTCCCTCAGACACTCAACGTCGTGCTGAGTGAAGCCTTTCCCTCAGACACTCAATGTCCTGCTGGGGGAAGCCTTTCACTCAGACACTCAACATCCTGCTTGGTGAAGCCTTTCCCTCAGACACTCAACGTTGTGCTGAGTGAAGCCTTTCCCTCAGACACTCAACGTCCTGCTTGGTGAAGCCTTTCCCTCAGACACTCAACGTTCTGCTGAGTGAAGCCTTTCCCTCAGACACTCAACGTCCTGCTGAAGTGAGAGAGACGAGGCGATTCTGCAGGTCGAGACGCTGCAGACATTCAGCCTCGGGTCGGACCGATATCTGGGCCGATATCGTCCGGTCCAGTCTGATGTGATGCAGTTTGATTGATTGATTGATTGATTGACTGATCTATATATATATTATGGGGACAGGAAATATTTAAAACTTTAATATATATAAATGTGACTTTGAGTTTGGATCAGGCTGAGCCACCGAGAGATCTGACAGTTCAATGATGTTTTGACAGTTAAGGGAAATCTGATATATATGATGAATTTATTGTTTACTTTGAACATTAAGTTTGGATCAGGTATTGATCTATTTGTTTCTACTCTAGCGGAGTGGAAGGGAGCCTTTACGATGTGTTCAAAGACAATAGTTTTCTAGAAACAACAGTGATCTCTTGCTCCAGGACACCAAGTGTTACGGCTGGTGGCGGAGGAGGACACACACACACACACACACACACACACACACACACACACACACACACACACACACACACACACACACACACACACACACACACACACACACACACACACCCTCAGTAATTACAGTGTCGGTGGGACAAACCAGTGATTATAATAACGAGCTGCTGCATCATGATGACATCACTGACTAACGGCTTCACGCTTAACCCTCAACCTAGACTACAAACACCAGCACAACCAGTCTCTACTGGTTCTACTGGGGCAGTAGGGGGTCAGTGGGGGTCACTAGGGGTCAGTAGGGGTCGGTGATCAAAGATGTTTCATGTTTCAAATCAGAGTTTGAATCGTTTCAAACTCCTCCCCTTTTCTCCAGGCAGTTTCAGACCAAACGCATCACAACTGGACTTGGTCCTGATTGGCTCCCTCACTAATGACTTCCTGGAATATGTCCAATCAGGCCAGTTTGCAGCGTTTGAACTGAAAGCCTCCAATCAGCAGGTTGACTAGTTGAAGCAGAGGAGCTGGTGCTGTCGGCCAATCAGGGTCCAGGATGGTGACGAGTCTCAGTTCAACTTTTAACTAACTACATCATGAACTCCATTTATAAACTGTGTGTGTGTGTGTGCGTGCGTGTGTGCGTGCATGTGTGTGTGTGTGTGTGTGTGTGCGTGCGTGCATGTGTGTGTGTGTGTGTGTGTGTGTGCGTGTGTGTGTGTGCGTGCGTGCATGTGTGCGTGCATGTGTGTGTGTGTGTGTACCTGCAGGGCGCTGTTGAGGAAGCAGCTGTTCTGTCCGGGTTCGTTGCTGAGGCCTTTACTGGGAGCGATGGAGGTCATGGTGCGCGGCGTCAGGATTCCCTGCAGACCGCTGCCCGACGCAAAGTAGTTCCTCTTCCACGACATAGTAGTTCCTCCCTCTCTCTCTGTCTGTCTGTCTCTCTCTGTCTGTCTCTCTGTCTGTCTCTCTCTGCCTGTCTGTCTCTCTACCTCGTCCCTCCAGGGATCAACACTCTATCGTCCGTCCTCGTAACGAAGCAGACAGAGCCATGTCCTCCAGCTGGGAGGAGGAGGAGGAGGAAGAAGAGGAGGAAGAGGAGGAGGAGGAAGAGAGGAAAATAAAGAAAAATACGACTATGATTGGGGTTGAAACTCAACGTTCGTCCAGGAGAGATCTCTGATTTATGGCAGAAACAAGAAGGTTCTATATTCCCAGGTTCCTATTCCAGACGTTCCAAAGGTTCTTGGTTATTTACTGTCTTTACTCCAGGATGTTTTCAGGTTCCTTCCTGTTTCATATGAATCAGGAGAGTTCAGGTCAGGTGCAACACACCTCCTTGTTATCATCACCACCAACAAAACATCCAATCAGGTTCTTCTCCACCAGAAACTGGCCAATGGGGCAGAGAGGAGGTCAAAGGTCAAAGGTCAGCGTCTGCTCCCATCAGCAGCTGAATAGAGGGAGCTCGGCTCTGTTGGCACTCCGGACAGATCTGCAGAAGAAGAACAAGGACAAAGTTTATGACTGGGTTACTCCCCGCTCCTCCTCCTCCTCCTCCTCCTCCTCCTCCTCCTCCTCCTCCCACCGCGGTCCCTCCCTCCTCCTCCTCCAGACGACCAGCTGATCGTCGAGGTTGGGACTGTTCTACTGTTCTTCAAGGACCTGTTCTAAATATTCTAGATATTTCTAAACACAACTTGAATAAAATATATAAACACGTCCAGATCAGAACCCGGTTGACCTGACCGGTCTGATCCGGTTCCAGGTCAGGGCCTGGTAGATGCAGAATAAACACATGAACACAACACCACTGGGTGTTTGTCAGTGTGGTGTGTGTGGTGAGTGTGTGTGTGTGTGTGTGTGTGTGGTGTGTGGTGTGTGTGTGTGTGTGTGTGGTGAGTGTGTGTGTGTGTGTGTGTGGTGTGTGTGTGGTGAGTGTGTGTGTGTGTGTGTGTGCGTGGTGTGTGTGTGTGTGTGTGTGTGTGTGCGTGGTGTGTGTGTGTGTGTGTGTGTGCGTGGTGTGTGCGCTCTAAGCCCAGACCGGCGTCACCCGAGGGAGCGCTTGTTGTTTACTACAAGGAGGATCAGATGGCCCCTCCCACAAGACCACAGCAAGCTGCTGACACACACACACACACACACACACACACACACACACACACACACACACACCCCATCTTCAAAACACTATATTAAAAACTCATTATATGAAAAAAACTGGAATAAAACTGTTATGAAGCTAAATTCCTCCTCAGTGAGAAAGAGAAAAAGAGAGAGAGAGAGAGAGAGAGAGAGAGAGAGAGAGAGAGAGAGAGAGAGAGAGAGAGAGAGAGAGAGAGAGAGAGAGAGAGAGAGAGAGAGAGAGAGAGAGATAAATGGCAGGTCATGGCGGAGGGATTAGCCTGATCAGACACCGACTGTCTACAAAGGATTAGTCCGTCTGTCTGTCCGCCTGTCTGTCTGTCTGTCTGTCTAGCCCCTAAGCTTAACCCAGGAGTGTCACTGGCTATTAGCAACGCTGCTGGTCCAGATGTGAGAGGGAGGAAGGAGGGAGGAGGAGGAGGGAGGAAGGAGGGAGGAGGGAGGAAGGAGGGAGGAAGGAGGAGGAGGGAGGAAGGAGGGAGGAGGAGGAGGGAGGAGGGAGGAGGGAGGAGGAGGAGGAGGAGGGAGGAGGGAGGAGGAGGAAGGAGGAAGGAGGGAGGAGGAGGAGGGAGGAGGGAGGAAGGAGGAAGGAGGAAGGAGGAGGGAGGAAGGAGGAAGGAGGAGGCAGCTTCACGTTTTTGACGAAAAACGCCTGATTGGAAATCATTGAACTATTGAGGAAGTAATAATGCTTTTGCTTTCCTGGAGATCGTCTCATTGGTCAACTTCTGACAGGAGAACCACCAGGACCACATCCAGGTCACAAGCTAACATGTTAGCATACAGCTAACTAGCATTATCCAACGTAACTAGATAGACCTTTCAGTAATTTAGCACATAAAGGAGAAATTTGGTCTGTGGACCTTGAAGATCTACTACAGATCTGGTGGAGGGAAACCGACGATGGAACGAGTCAACACATCGTCCTCCCACATCCTCTCACGTCCTCCCACATCCTCCCACATCCTCTCACGTCCTCCCACATCCTCTCACATCCTCCCACGTCCTCCCACATCCTCTCACGTCCTCCCACGTCCTCCAGGTAGTGATGGAAGTCAGATGGAACAACTCATCATCCACCGATTCAGAGTTCTGCAACAGAAATCTCCGGACCCCAGGTTGAGAACCACGTTACTGGGTCCAGTGATGTGAAAAGGCCCTGAGAGGACCTTAATGGAGACGAATCACCTCCATCATGGCATCTATGAGCCGTGGAAGACCCCCCCCCCCCGATGACATCACACCACAGCAATAAGGACGGAAAACACACTGAGAGGTTTTTATGTCCTGAGGGGAAGATTCAGGGTCCTGAAGTCTCATCAGCACCGATGGAAGCTAATGGAACGGACCGCAGGTGAAGGTGAGGCTAAGTGACCGGCGGTTAAGGGTTATGGAGCCCGAACAGTCAGACCATATCAGACCGTCACGTTAAAAACATGTAACTGCTCTACTAGCTGGTGAAGAGACAGTAGAGTTGTGTTACAATACTACTAATTTGATTCTACTGTGTAAGGCTGAAGAAAGAACAGTCTGCAGTAATACAGGATCAATACATGGAGGAGGACATCTACAATGAGTACTACAGTAGTACTAGTACTAGAGTAGTACTAACACAGGATTTGTGCTACTTTTACACAACATTCCCTTGTGCTTGACAAGATACAAAAAGCAAAAGCTCAGGTCCTGGCCCTGGTTAGCCCTGCACAGCCCCCTTTGGCCCCCTTTGCCCCCCTTTGGCCCAATTTGGCCCAATTTGGCCAAGTTTGGCTCTGTGGTGGAAACCAGGCCACGGACTCTTTTGAAGATATTTTCCTGCCATGCTGGTGTGACTAACATTTTCCATCCACCGACCACAGAGGGCGAAGGATTCCAACATTTACCCCTTTCAGTATTTTAGCAGCCAAATAGATTTTTAGAATAGAATAAGACTCCAAATGATGGTGACCTGGAGACTAAGATACCTGGAGACTAAGATATCTGGAGACTAAGATACCTGGAGACTAGGATACCTGGAGACTAGGATACCTGGAGACTAGGATACCTGGAGACTAAGATATCTGGAGACTAGGATACCTGGAGACTAAGATACCTGGAGACTAAGATACCTGGAGACTAAGATACCTGGAGACTAGGATACCTGGAGACTAAGATACTTGGAGACTAAGATACCTGGAGACTAGGATACCTGGAGACTAGGATACCTGGAGACTAGGATACCTGGAGACTAAGATACTTGGAGACTAAGATACCTGGAGACTAGGATACCTGGAGACTAAGATACTTGGAGACTAAGATACCTGGAGACTAGGATACCTGGAGACTAGGATACCTGGAGACTAAGATACCTGGAGACTAAGATACCTGGAGACTAGGATACCTGGAGACTAAGATACTTGGAGACTAAGATACCTGGAGACTAGGATACCTGGAGACTAGGATACCTGGAGACTAAGATACCTGGAGACTAAGATACCTGGAGACTAGGATACCTGGAGACTAAGATACTTGGAGACGAAGATACCTGGAGACTAAGATACCTGGAGACTAAGATACTTGGAGACTAAGATACCTGGAGACTAGGATACCTGGAGACTAGGATACCTGGAGACTAAGATATCTGGAGACTAGGATACCTGGAGACTAAGATACCTGGAGACTAAGATACCTGGAGACTAAGATACTTGGAGACTAAGATACCTGGAGACTAGGATACCTGGAGACTAGGATACCTGGAGACTAAGATATCTGGAGACTAGGATACCTGGAGACTAAGATACCTGGAGACTAAGATACCTGGAGACTAAGATACCTGGAGACTAAGATACCTAGAGACTAGGATACCTGGAGACTAAGATATCTGGAGACTAGGATACCTGGAGACTAAGATACCTGGAGACTAGGATACCTGGAGACTAAGATACTTGGAGACGAAGATACCTGGAGACTAAGATACCTGGAGACTAAGATACCTGGAGACTAAGATACCTGGAGACTAGGATACCTGGAGACTAGGATACCTGGAGACTAAGATACTTGGAGACGAAGATACCTGGAGACTAAGATACCTGGAGACTAAGATACTTGGAGACTAGGATACCTGGAGACTAGGATACCTGGAGACTAAGATATCTGGAGACTCTTCTACCCATAATGCCTTGTGTTCTCTTGTTAGAGGACTGAGACGTTTTCAGGCGTCTCGTCGGTTATCAGGTGAATGTTGTTGTTCTCACCTGGAGACCAACCAGCTGCAGAGGTTAATAAACGCACCTGAACACGCTGGCTGTGAACGCAGCCTGATCTACCAGACAGCCAGGATGTACCAGTGTTTGGTGGCTGGAGGTCATTTCCCAGCTTGTTGGCAACAAGCAGAATCGGCGCGAATCAGTTATATAACTAAACACCAGCCTGGCAGACGCATGCCCCGCCCCCCCCCCCATATAATCACCTCTAATGCGCCAGGCTGGCACAGCGCCAACACCATGCAGCCGCTCTGCAGGGCCGACAGGGCCTGGTGCCAGGAGACTGGCTTCCACTGGGAACACTGGGAACGCTGGGACGAAGCCAAGAGGGGGAGAGAGGGAGAGGGAGAGAGGGAGAGAGAGAGAGAGAGGGAGAGGGAGAGAGAGAGAGAGGGAGAGAGGGAGAGAGAGAGAGAGAGAGAGGGAGAGAGAGAGAGAGAGAGAGAGAGAGAGAGGGAGAGGGAGAGAGGGAGAGAGGGAGAGAGAGAGAGAGAGAGAGAGCAGGGTTTCCCATGTATTGATTATATCTGATCAGCTGATCCATCAACAGCTCCAGTTACAAGATGCAGGACTCAACGCCGTCGGGACAGAAGAACCCCTGAGGCTGATGGTCGTCAGACTCACGACGACTTCCTGTTTCTCTTTCCTCTGTATGTTGAAAACGCCTGATGGAGGCAGCGGCAGGATGACGAGGCTCTGACCTCCAGACCGAAGACTAGTACAGCATCGTAGTACTGGGAATACTAGTACTACTAAAATACACACACATAGTCTGAGGTGACGGACGAAGAGAAGACAGGAATCAACGTTCAGAAAGAGAGAAGAGGATGGAGGAGAGGAGAGGATGAGGAGAGGATGAGGAGAGGAGAGGATGAGGAGAGGATGAGGAGAGGATGAGGAGAGGAGAGGATGAGGAGAGGATGAGGAGAGGAGTTATGTGGAAGGAGATATAATTCTTTATTCCTTCTCCTAACCGTCACAGGGACGTTGCCATGACGCCATGACGCTGTGACCTCTGACCTCCTTCCTGGTTGCTTGGCCTCGTTGAAGCGTCTCTGGACATTCAGACCGACTGAAGGAAAAGTCCCATCAGATGAATGTGGAACTAAAATAACTGAGTGGATGTGGAGCACAGAGGACGGATCCTGTACTGATCCTGGATCAGCAAAATCATCATCATCCTTTAAATCTCAAAACGCACCGTCATGATTTCATCCTGATTTGAATGTGTATCGTCTTAAACTTTAATGTCGTCTTTTCTGCTTTACCTTTAAAGCTCCTTGTAATTATGTTTTAAAGTTTATTATCGTTATGATGATAAAGGTTCACTGTCTTGCTCAAGGACCCTTCAGCAGGGATGGCAGACTCCCTGGCTGATCCAGTCCAGTACCAGATCCACTATTCATATTAGTATTAACACCGCGTTGAAACATTGGGAACTATTTTGCTGATCCCAGATCAGGTTGTTACGGAAACATGTGACATCACACCGAGAGGCGGGGTCTGTGTTCTCCACCTACTGGCAGACTTTTACTGGTCTACTTTATGAGGCTTGCTCTTTGATTCTGATTGGCTACAGACGGACCAGGAACACAAACACCACCAAGAGATGCTGAAGTGTTTCAGGTGGATCCCCTCCATGACATGCCTGTTATATTTCATGTCTGTTTTCTCCTCACAAAGCTTCCATCAGTTCAGCGGTCAGGTGACTGATGGTCCGGCTGTGCGGCTCCTCCTCCCAGCCCGCCTGTCCTCACCCTGGTCCTCATGCATACTGCACAATAACGTTTCAGAAATGTAAAACTCATCCGCTGACGGTAACCGGACACACTGTAAAACAGCTGGTTTCCTGCATTGTATCACCAAACCCTCCGGTCAGAGCAGCATCCCGCCGGACCACCGGCTGGTTCTGCTTTACTCTGATGGAGGTTCGTTCATTCACAAGCAGGAACCCGTCACCGCTGCACCCGCCGGGCGGTGCAGGAGTTGCATGCACTGGATTTATTCTACTTGAGTGTTACCCATGCATGCGTGACCTGTTGTTTCAGTCAGGCTCTCTGCAGGTTCCTGCTGGAAACTTCAAAGCTGCAATGATATTTTGTTGCTGGAGAATAAAGATCAGCAGGTCTGATGAGCTTCAGCGAGTCTGAACTCTGAACTCAGAAATGCATTAAAGAACATCTGAACACTGAAGAGCCTCAATGAAGTAAAACTTTAAGCTGTTGAGAAAACAAGAGTGACGCCAAACTCCGTTCACAAATCTGCACATTTGGAGCTTCCTGGCTTACAGGCGAAAACAAAACGTGGAAAAAAGTGAATCAAGACTTTTACTGACGCATGAGCACCCGCTCTTCCCTCCGGCACACATCCGGTCCTCCGGTACAACTTATTTCAACACAATTCAAACCGCTCCGCCGGTACCTCCCAGACCTCCTGCACTTGAACGCACCGCGGCGGGCAGGACGAACTAATTCAAAGTTTTATTGAACCAACGTGCTGATTGGTGGATCATTTGCGTGCCGGTTTTCCTAGGAGAGCCTTTGGATTCAGCAGATTAACGGACATCCCGCCTTGTGTTCACCGTTACCGATAAATAAATTACCTCAGTGCTGAGCGGAGTCGGTCGGTTCGGCTCCTCACCGGACGGATCCGCGCTCCGTTGCATCACTTCCACCAAACTTCACGAGGAACAATGAAGTCAAAGCAGCATCCGACCGGTTCGTTCCGTCACCTCCTCCGATGCGGTGAAAACACGGAACCGGCGGGTGTTTCCTACCGGGACGGGTTCGTATTTGTAAGCAGGCCAACGTAACGCCGGTGAATGGGAGTAACGGTGCTCCGTTAAAACGCACCGACTAGATCCAACGAACCGGCAACACGGAGAGCAAAGCAGCACGTTTCGGTCTGATATGAAGCTCACCTCCCCGGTAGACCCGCGGACGGATAACGGGACTTTCTGCTCTCCGGTCGGTTTACTCCACAGCAGATATTTCCTCCACGGGAAGAACCGGCTATTGTGTTTAAAGGAGCAGACTGGAGGGGCGGAGCCACTACCTGCAGCAGTGTGTGTGTGTGTGTGTGTGTGTGTGTGTGTGTGCGTGCGCAAGTGCGCGTGTCTGTATGTTACGTTCGTGTCCTTATGTTGTTCGTGTAAATGAGAGAATGTGGGTTTTGTGTTTGTGTATTCATATGTGTGTGTGTGTGTTCATTTATGTATGCATGATGTGTGTGTGTGTGTTTGTAATCATGTTATAGACGCATGTTGGGGGGAGGGGCTTGGCACACACACACACACACACACACACACACACACACACACACACACTGGCCTGACTCGAGGGAGCAGTCAGCCACATGCAACAATCTGTCATCCAGCGCTGCTGAATACTGGCTTCATAATACCAGAGTAAATTCCAGTAGATTCCAGTAGATTATCAGTAGATCATCAGTAGATTCCAGTGGAAACCCTTCAGATATAAAGACAGTGTTAGTTCACTGTGACGAGGAGGAAAGGGGAGGAGCCAGTGGACGACCACAGGACACTACTGAGTTCTGTAATGAAACACAGAAGAACACATGGAGGATCAATAGGCAGCAGATCAATAGGTGGCAGCTAACGCCCTGCAGCTGCAACGCTGACCTCTACTGACCTCTACTGACCTCTACTGACCTCTACTGACCTCTGGAACCTCACGGGGAAAATAACCCCT
>JAXDDW010000046.1:992500-1010000 GCA_034670385.1 Hoplostethus mediterraneus
GTCTCCCAGGTGACTCAGGCACAGAATGACATCATCTCTGCCAGCACACACCTGTTTCCTCAAGAAGCCCCACCCCCAAACTGGAAGCCCCACCCCTGCCCCTGTTTACTTCCTGGATCCCTTAAAGGGGCGGGAGGCAGGGCTCGTAAGACGACAGCAGGAAGAGTTTGGTTCCAAAATGACGAATCCACCAGAAGGAGAGAACGGAGATACGAGGACCAGTCATGTTGTTGTGGCATAAAATATCCAGGCAAGAGCTAAGACGTTCAAAACACCTCGACGGCTTCAGCAGGCCGATAACAATAATAAGATACAGAAATAAAAGTGGTAATAATAATAGTGGTTTTAACAAATACTACAACAACAGTTATAGTCTTACACCTTGTCCTTTTTTGTATTATTTTTGTCTATTGTGTAATACTCGTAGTCTAAATCATGTTTTTACTTAACCTGCATGTATAGTGGCTTTCTGTTCATTGTTGTTCATGTACTAGTATCTATGTACTAGTATCTATGTACTAGTACCTGTTTGTCCTCAATGCTCTGGTAATGTAATAAAGTCTCATCTTATCTCTCCTCTTAGAAACGACATTTACACCATTTGGAAAAAAGTTAGATTAGCCTGCTGGCTTGTTAGCTAGCTAACCATAGCATCTGGTCAGCTAACCATCACTGTCTTCTTGTTAACACATCTGGTTAGCACACTAGCTAACGTAGCTAAGTGAAGCTAGCGTTAGCAGTAACTAGTAGTCCCATGTTAACAGTAACTAGTTAGCTAGCTACCAGTGAGTTCAGGTGAACTAGCTGACTCTTCTCCAGCTCCAACTCAGAGTGTTTTGGAGTAGAGACTAGGGCTAAAGACAAGACAGTTTACTGAGTCACAGTAACCTACATTTGGAGACAAATCTACCTGATCACACTGATCACTTTTACTGAGAACGTTACTGGAGGATCTACAGACACACCACAACAACCTGGTTCAGACAGTCAACTGGTTCTACTGACACATTACTAACTGACAGACTGATCCTGGATCAGATGGTTGGTAGTTAAACTGGTAAAGTTGTTTTCACGTCATCAGATATATTCTGCTACCCGGATCGCTAACAGGGAGACAAGAAAACACCAACTAGAAGATGAGAGGAACCGAGCAGCGGGATTCTCTAGGGAACACACACACACACACACACACACGCACGCACACGCACGCACACACACACACACACACCAGGCACCAACCATCATGTAAGGTTTATCTGTATTGATTTTTTTCTTGTTCTGTTATCTCGATGGGTATTATGTTCCTTTTGTTTCTGTAACCGGAATATCGCTTTGAGAAGCACACCGAGCTTTTTACACACACACACACACACACACACACACACACACACACACACACACACACACACACACACACACACACACACACACACCTGAGAGAAGACACTAACAGTCATGCAGGCTTTATCTTAATGAACCATTTATGAACTCAAGTAGTCAAAAGGTTTTACTAATCCAGTCAAAATGTGACAGTTTGGGATTTGGGGTTTTAACCGACAGGACGTTTTGCTCAAGGACACTTCCTTACTGACACGCCCCTTCTGATCCTTACTGACACGCCCCCTTCTGATCCTTACTGACACGCCCCCTGCTGATCCTTGCTGACACGCCCCCTTCTGATCCTTGTGGACACGCCCCTTCTGATCTTGCGGACACGCCCCCTTATGATCCTTGCTGACACGCCCACTTCTGATCCTCGCTGACACGCCCACTACTGGTCATTACTGACACGCCCCCTCTGATCATTACTGACACGCCCCCTCTGATCATTACTGACACGCCCACTACTGATCCTTACTGACACGCCCCCTCTGATCATTACTGACACGCCCTCTACTGATCATTACTGACACGCCCCCTCTGATCCTTACTGACACGCCCCCTCTGATCCTTACTGACACGCCCCCTCTGATCATTACTGACACGCCCCCTCTGATCATTACTGACACGCCCACTACTGATCCTTACTGACACGCCCCCTCTGATCATTACTGACACGCCCCCTGCTGATCATTACTGACACGCCCCCTTCTGATCATTACTGACACGCCCTCTACTGATCCTTACGGACACGCCCCTTCTGATCATTACTGACACGCCCCCTTCTGATCATTACTGACACGCCCCTGCTGATCATTACTGACACGCCCTCTACTGATCCTTACTGACACGCCCCTTCTGATCCTTACTGACACGCCCCCTACTGATCGGTACTGAGACCTGTCCATCACCATTGACAACACTGTGGTGATGTCAACTCAGACTGCGAGCAATCTGGGCATGACCCTGGACGACCAACTGTCATTCTCTGCAAACGTATCGGTAGTCAGTTAACAAGTCAGTTAACCAATTAATCAATCAGTCCCTAACCCTAGTTAACAAGTCAGGTAACGAGCCAGGTAAGCAGTTAATCAACCAGTAATTTAACCAGTCAGTTAACAAGTCAGGTAACCAGTTAATCAACCAGTAAGTTAACAAGTCAGTTCACAAGTCAGGTAACTAGTTAATCAACCAGTCAGATAACAAGTCAGGTAACCAGTTAATCAACCAGTAAGTTAACAAGTCAGTTCACAAGTCAGGTAACCAGTTAATCAACCAGTAGGTTAACCAGTCAGGTAACAAGTCAGTTAACCAGTCAGGTAACCAGTTAATCAACCAGTCAGTTAACCAGTCAGGTAACTAGTTAATCAACCAGTCAGATAACAAGTCAGTTCACAAGTCAGGTAACCAGTTAATCAACCAGTCAGTTAACAAGTCAGTTAACCAGTCAGGTAACTAGTTAATCAACAAGTCAGTTAACAAGTCAGGTAACCAGTTAGTTAACCAGTCAGTTAACAAGTCAGTTAACGAGTCAGTTAACCAGTCAGGTAACCAGTCAGGTTTTTGAAAGCTGATAGTTTGTGACATTCAAGATTTGTAAATTTGATTAATTTCAGGAGAAGAAAAAGTCTAAACTGTTCCCAGATCAGTTCTCCTGGTGGGACTGAAACCCTGCAGACTGTTGGGATTAAAACCCACAACCCGCTTCAGTCGTGTCGAAGGCTGAAACTCCCCAAATCTCCATGAGGGTCTTGTAGTGAGAACCAGTGAAGTTTCCTCATCTTCCATCTTTTAAGGGGCATTTTTGTCTTTATTGTTCAGTTAACAGTCGAGAGAAGGACGAGGAAGAGGGGTGACGTGGGTCCTGGGCCGGATTCGAACCCATGATGTCGTGGTTACACGGTACACCCCCGAGACCGCCGGTCCACCGGGACCCCGTTGTGAAGCCCTTTGGTCACCGGCTGTCAGAGCTAAACCCTCTGGACCCGTCCCTGAAGCAGACTGAGCTCATGCTGACTCGACCTGATTCATCCTGCATGGCGCCGGTCGCTGCCGGTTCACCGGGTTGAATCATTCCTCCATACGGAAGGAGATCAACTCCTACTAGTGGAAGACGAGATCACCGAGGGAAAAGAGACTAAATGATCCCTGGGATCAAAGTGAGGTATGAGTCGTCTTAAGACCTTAAAACACTGTTGACATACTGACTGATGAACGCCAGCTCAAAGTGTTTTCCAGAGGTTCAGATGGAGCCGAGTCCCGAGTCCCGAGTCCCGAGTCCCGAGTCCCGAGTCCCGAGTCCCGAGTCCCACCGGCTCCGTCCACAAGAGGAGCTCAGAAATATCAAGCTTCGCCTCTTTTCAACTTCCACTGTAAACAACCAGAGGAACGCTGAATCTTCCTGTTCCAGCCTCGTCTACATGAAGCAATGAGACAATTACATCATGGCTTCACACACACACACACACACACACACACACACACACACACACACACACACACACACACACTCACTCACTCATGTCTAATAACACGGCTTATTTCTGGCCCGTCTCCCATAGCGACCAGCCTGCACTCTGTCGCCACGGCAATGGATCTGCAACACAGGACTCCGACTGACGGATACCAGACAGACACTGATGGGCGAGAGACTACAGAAACTGGAGAGAGAGACAGAGAGAGAGAGAGTATAATGTGTCTCTCTCTCTCTGCCTTGCTCAACAGCAGCTCAGCAGTAGAACTCAGTAGAGTGCTGCTCATTTACTTTCCCACCCAGATTTTTCCTGACAAAACGTCTCTATTCAACAGTTCCCACACACACACACACACACACACACACACACACACACACACACACACACACACACACACACACACACACACACACACACACACACACACACACACACACCATGTGAAAGAATGCATGGGAACTGACCATCAGTATGTAAAGTTTATTCATTTACATCACAATGACGACCTCATTAGGGATGCGGGGCCTCGCGGCCCTTTCACTGCTGATCTGATGGGGGGGGTTGGGGGGGCTGAGGGGGGGCTGGGGGGGGGGGGGTAAATACCCTCACAGTAACCAAGCTCTCTTCATATTGTTCAGATACAATAGAATTCATCTGTTTTTATTATTCTGTCAGATTTGATCAAAATGTTTTATTGAAGCGTCATCAGGCTGGTTCAGTTTCCCATGATGCTCTGGTGCTGTTTCAGAGGCAAACTGTCAATCATTCATCAAATTAAAACTTGGATAAAAACCATTTAAAACATTTAAATCATTTAAAATATTTATTTGCGTCATCATTTTTAGTTATCTGCTAACAGGCTAACAGGCTAACAATGTTACTTGATGATATTTAGTTTCCTACAGTATTTAGCTGAAGGATCGAACCTCTGACCTTATTTTTCTATATTTTATTTATTTATTTGGTGATCTCATCCAAATCTGGTTTCTACCACTGTCACCTGTAGTGTGAACGCAGCCTAACTTCAGAGCGGTGCTGCAGGGTAGACGGACTGTCTCGCTACAGGAGATCAAACCTGCGACCTCTCGGTTACGGGACGGTCTCGCTAGCATCAGGACCGGTGGACCAGCTGAGCCTCTCTCTCCATCTGTTGGATATCAAGTTGTCACGGATCAGCAGAACTCTGACACCTGGTATGCCGAGACCCTTTCCTCATCCAGACGGTTTGTAGCGTCCTCGAGGAGACGGCTGAACACAGATCAGATCTGGACTGGTGCAGAACCGGACTGGAAGAGTCTTCAGTCTTCAGTCTGGTTCTACCTGGTTTGGTTTGATGAGGTTTGGTTCATTCCTCCACACACTGAAACTTTCATCTCCATGTTCCACTTAGACCAGAACCAGACCGGCACCAGACCGGCACCAGACCGGCATCAGACCGGCAGTAGATCAGCACTAAACCAGCACCAGCACCAGCACCAGCACCAGTAGCACCAGACCAGCACCACAACACCAAACCAACACCAGACCAACACCAGACCAGCATCAAACCGGCAGTAGATCAGAAAACCTGCACAAAACCAGCACCAGCACCAGTAGCACCAGACCAGTACCACAACACCACACCAGCACCAGACCAACACCAGACCTGCACCAGACCGGCACCAGACCTGCACCAGACCGGCATCAGACCAGCACCAGACCAGCATCAGACCAGCATCAGACCGGCAGTAGATCAGCACTAAACCAGCACCAGCACCAAACCAGCACCACAACACCAGACCAGCACCAGACCACCACCAGACCAACACCTGACCTGCACCAGACCAACACCAGATTGGCACCAGACCAACACCAGACCTGCACTAAACCAGCACCACAACACCAGACCACCACCAGACCAACACCACAACACCAGACCGACAACAGACCAGCACCAGACCAGCACCGACAGCAGCATCCCTGGTGAATTGCCAGACGGCGAATGTGCGCACGGAGAGTCGCGTGCACTGAAACACGCACATACGGACCGGAACAAGAAGACAGAAGGCCTGCAGCGGGACCACGACGCTCCGGGACCCGCCGCATTCCGGTCCGGTAGCTCCGGTCTGCTTACCTGAAACCTGCTCCGGGACCTTCGCGATCACTGCTGCCCAGATGCTGGACCAGCGTCAGGCCGCCGCGATTAACAGACACCACTTCCGGTGATCGCTTTCACAATAAAATCACTCCAGACAAAAATGACGTTATCTAAGCCGTAGTGGTGGAGCCAGACCACCTAAACTCACAACCACCTGTAACCATCTTTAACCATCTTTAACCATCTTTAACCATCTTTAACCAGCTTTAACCAGCTTTAACCATCTTTAACCATCTTTAACCAGCTTTAACCAGCTGTAACCATCTTTAACCATCTTTAACCATCTTTAACCAGCTTTAACCAGCTTTAACCATCTTTAACCATCTTTAACCAGCTTTAACCATCTTTAACCAGCTTTAACCAGCTTTAACCAGCTTTAACCATCTTTAACCATCTTTAACCAGCTTTAACCAGCTGTAACCATCTTTAACCATCTTTAACCATCTTTAACCAGCTTTAACCAGCTTTAACCATCTTTAACCATCTTTAACCAGCTTTAACCAGCTTTAACCATCTTTAACCAGCTTTAACCATCTTTAACCATCTTTAACCAGCTTTAACCAGCTTTAACCATCTTTAACCATCTTTAACCAGCTTTAACCAGCTTTAACCATCTTTAACCATCTTTAACCAGCTTTAACCAGCTGTAACCATCTTTAACCATCTTTAACCATCTTTAACCAGCTTTAACCAGCTGTAACCATCTTTAACCAGCTTTAACCAGCTTTAACCATCTTTAACCATCTTTAACCAGCTGTAACCATCTTTAACCATCTTTAACCATCTTTAACCAGCTGTAACCAGCTTTAACCAGCTGTAACCATCTTTAACCAGCTTTAACCAGCTGTAACCAGCTTTAACCATCTTTAACCATCTTTAACCAGCTTTAACCAGCTGTAACCATCTTTAACCATCTTTAACCAGCTGTAACCATCTTTAACCATCTTTAACCAGCTTTAACCAGCTTTAACCAGCTTTAACCAGCTGTAACCAGCTTTAACCATCTTTAACCAGCTTTAACCAGCTGTAACCATCTTTAACCATCTTTAACCAGCTTTAACCATCTTTAACCAGCTTTAACCAGCTTTAACCATCTTTAACCATCTTTAACCAGCTTTAACCAGCTTTAACCATCTTTAACCATCTTTAACCAGCTGTAACCATCTTTAACCATCTTTAACCAGCTTTAGCCATCTTTAACCATCTTTAACCAGCTTTAACCAGCTTTAACCATCTTTAACCAGCTGTAACCATCTTTAACCATCTTTAACCAGCTTTAACCATCTTTAACCATCTTTAACCAGCTTTAACCAGCTGTAACCATCTTTAACCATCTTTAACCATCTTTAACCAGCTTTAACCAGCTTTAACCATCTTTAACCATCTTTAACCAGCTTTAACCATCTTTAACCAGCTTTAACCAGCTTTAACCATCTTTAACCATCTTTAACCATCTTTAACCAGCTTTAACCAGCTGTAACCATCTTTAACCATCTTTAACCATCTTTAACCAGCTTTAACCATCTTTAACCATCTTTAACCAGCTTTAACCAGCTTTAACCATCTTTAACCAGCTTTAACCATCTTTAACCATCTTTAACCAGCTTTAACCAGCTTTAACCATCTTTAACCATCTTTAACCAGCTTTAACCAGCTTTAACCATCTTTAACCATCTTTAACCAGCTTTAACCAGCTGTAACCATCTTTAACCATCTTTAACCATCTTTAACCAGCTTTAACCAGCTGTAACCATCTTTAACCAGCTTTAACCAGCTTTAACCATCTTTAACCATCTTTAACCAGCTGTAACCATCTTTAACCATCTTTAACCAGCTGTAACCATCTTTAACCATCTTTAACCATCTTTAACCAGCTGTAACCAGCTTTAACCAGCTGTAACCATCTTTAACCAGCTTTAACCAGCTGTAACCAGCTTTAACCATCTTTAACCATCTTTAACCAGCTTTAACCAGCTGTAACCATCTTTAACCATCTTTAACCAGCTGTAACCATCTTTAACCATCTTTAACCAGCTTTAACCAGCTTTAACCAGCTTTAACCAGCTGTAACCAGCTTTAACCATCTTTAACCAGCTTTAACCAGCTGTAACCATCTTTAACCATCTTTAACCAGCTTTAACCATCTTTAACCAGCTTTAACCAGCTTTAACCATCTTTAACCATCTTTAACCAGCTTTAACCAGCTTTAACCATCTTTAACCATCTTTAACCAGCTGTAACCATCTTTAACCATCTTTAACCAGCTTTAGCCATCTTTAACCATCTTTAACCAGCTTTAACCAGCTTTAACCATCTTTAACCAGCTGTAACCATCTTTAACCATCTTTAACCAGCTTTAACCATCTTTAACCAGCTTTAACCAGCTGTAACCAGCTGTAACCAGCTTTAACCAGCTGTAACCATCTTTATAATAAAGTTGAATGAATAATATTTGATGAATACATCCCAAAAATAAAGTTTCAGACTGGTGAAGAGTTTGAGGATACAGAGGGAAAACATAAATTAATGCTTTTCTGTAAATATAATTGATTTTTGTTCATAATGGTGGTTGTCATGTCTTATGATCTTCACTGACTGGAGGTCAGCCTTTACCTGCCTTTAATTTGGTCAGACATGAAGACATAATTGGTATTATTAGGTGTTTATATGTACTTTATCATGTACCCTCTCTAGTAGGTAGGACCTTCCTCCTCCAACAGCCTGAATCCTCCATCATGGATCCAACAAGATCCCTTCTGCACACCACTGTTGTAAAGATGTTACTGGAGCATCTTGACCCAGTCTGCCCCTCCTCTTCTGACCTCTGACCTCTGACCAACAAGGTGTTTCTGGTCATCCACCAGAGAGACTGATGTTTTCAGCAGGGCAACAACAGGAATCCTAAATACCTTCATTGTTCCAACTGAACATTGTGATCAGAAGTGAAACCTCCCACCTTCCTTCCCCAACATCAGCAGGCATCATTATTTTGTACCTGTAATTGTTAGAAGGTAAAACAGGAGGAAGTTCTTCTCCACGCCAGGTTTCCACTCGGGGCGTTCCCCCTCCTTCAACAGCACAATGGAGCGTGACATCACATCCTGTGGGCTGGCGAACGCCCCACACCTGCTATTCATCCTACCGAGCTCCACGCGTCGGGAAAAGACTGAGCAGGAAAAACAGGAAATGATGGAGGAGAGGAGCGTCCCAGAGACCTGGACAACCTGGACAACCTGGACAACCTGGACAACCTGCACAACCTGGACAACCTGGACAACCTGGACAACCACCTCCTGACACCTGGAGCACAATGGGAGAACTGCTGTGTACTATATACTGTATAGAGGTACTATACTTTTATTAAACATCAGATCTGGTCCAATCTAAGCTCGATTGATCACATATTGATGGTACAACTGATCAATACACTGGTTGTCTATGGGAAGAACCTGAACTGACTCTGAGACATTTTGGATCAGATGATGAAAATGTTTTATTACGATCATTATTATGAGTCAAGTATCTTTCATCATCCTGGTTTCAGTGGAGAGTTTTAGTGTCCCATGATGCTCTAGACTGTTTCACCCTGATGAGAATAAAACTCTAGAGGTCAAATCATATATATAAATATATATATACACACACATATATATTTAGATCCTCACCACCCCAACAACAGACTGTTGCAGCTGCTGCGGTCAGACAAGCGCCTCCGTAGTCACGCTGCTAAAACAGAGAGACTGAGACGGAGTTTCTATCCTCATCAGGACTGTGACCTCTGACCTCACCAGGACCCACACACTGCCCCTCTTACACACACACACACACACACACACACACTTAGGTAACGACTACACATAGTTTATAGCTCATTACATTCACACGATTTTCCCGATCTACCTCTTATTTTATATTTTATAATTCACTTCATAAATGCTCTTACTGTATATATTGTGTTTTATATAAGAGCTCTAACTGTAAATATTGTAATGTTATTTTATTTTTTATGTGTTGGTTTCTACTGTTAAATACTATGTTTACTGCCCTTTGCACATTCCCGTGAGCATTGCCACTTTTCATTTCACTGCATGTATGTGTATGTGATGAATAAACCTCTTGAATCTTGAATTTATATATTTCATAATAATAAATATGGAAGTATTTAGATATGAACCAGTGACTCTGGAGGTCTGGACAGAGATCAGAATCTCCTGAATTCCTTTTCTAAACTTTATTTGTCACTTCTTCCCTCTTCTGTTGAACTCGGTTTTATAGTTTCATGGTTTCATGGTTCGACTGACAGCTGGTAAAGTAAAACATGAATCATTTTATTTGAAGTTCTTCTGGTTTCCTTTCTGTTCAAGTGTATTTAAGAAGGTTTTTCTTTACAGTTACAAAGGAGAGAAAAACGAAGAAACGAGACGATAAAACAAAGATTCTCTTAAACCAAAATAAATGTAACAGTCCGACCAATCAGTGAGCAGCACTTGGTAGGAGGAGCTTCAGTTTGTGTCAGGTGGAGATGTTTGGTTTCTACTACTACTACTACTACTACTACTACTACTACTACTACTACTACTACTACTACTACTACTACTACTACTACTACTACTACTACAGCTTCAAGTCTTGAGGAGTTCATGAGGTGGTCAAAGTAAGCATCATAATCCAGATAACGGATCTGGTACCAAGTTAGACGAAGACCACGCACCGTTAATTAACCGGTTAACGGACACACCGCCTCACTTTTCTACAAAAAATAAAAATAAGTTGATGAATTGTTTTTATGCCGTTGTAGAATCTTTTCTTTTTTTTTTTTTTTAACTTGTCAACCATCTCATCAGCTCCCTGGCTCATCCTCGTACTGTCTGACAGGTTTGCGCTTCATTCTAATTCATTGGTATCACAGGTTCGATTCCCTTCTGAGGTTGGTGGTGTTGTGCGTCCCGTTCTAATCAAAGTCCTGCAGGATGGGTTCGTGTCCCGTCTCCTGGAGGAACCTGAGCAGGTCGTCCGGTCGGAGCCCCACGGTGGCAGCGTTGGTCATGGGGTGGCAGTAGACCAGCTCGTGACCTCCGTTCAGCAGGTCGCGGTCCAGGACCACCTTCACACTCTGGTCTTTATCGTGGAGCACAGCGAGCACCGTGGCGCAGCCCTGACCCACCTGAGGGAGGAAGAGGAACGTCAACAACATCCTGGCAGGACCTGACGGCAAATCCACACCAAATATCACCAGAGGAAACGGAACCTGCATCATCCTGCAGCTTCAAGGAGACATGCAGACTTTGAACGCTTGAAAACCTGGAACAGCTTCCTGTTTTGTTTATGCTGTTTTTGCACAGCCAATCACAACAGTTGTGGACAAGGGCAGTGACCAATGAAATTTAAGGACGCAATGGCCTCGGCTGGCCCCGCCCACAACTGCCAAAAACATGGGCGGTCAAAACATCTGCCAGTCACCTTGAGTTTCTCCAACATGGCCGCCTCGTCAGCGAAGCGCAGGTTTCCGCTGCCCAAGCCAAGCTTCTTGGCCAGGTCGTTGAGGTTCACCTGCAGGAACAGAATGCATTATGGGACCGGGTGGCGCCACTGCTATTCTCTCAATTCTGTTAAACTGATATCGTCTATTCCTGAGAAAATAAATCATCATGAGTCAAAACTCAGTTCAGCTTGTTTTTATCGTCAATATTAGTTACTAGTTCTGAACTGGACTCGTCCTGATCTCAGTGGGATCCAGTCGATAGAGGTTATGATCCCCCCCCCCCGCCCCCGTGACCCCAGAACGGTGGTCGTGGTAGAAACGTGGTGTTTTCTGTGTTGCAGATCTACGCTGACCTGCCGGTCGTGGCGAGCTGACACCAGCCACAGGCCTTTCTTCTTCTTGTCCTTCAGGAAAAGGTTCTTGGTCACAGCACCGCTCACTTCCTGGAGGTGGGGCATCATCTCCTCCACCGTGAAGACCTGGGGGGGGGGGGGGGGGGGGTAAGAGGGGGAAGTCACTTGAAGGTCCCAGGTTCACACTACAGTGAGAATGAACCCCTTGAAAACATGAAGGCCCTCCAACATGCGTCCTGCAGCGACCCCTGCCGGTGACTGGAGGTCACAGCAGGTAGATGCAGCCACACGTGTCAAGTTATGAAACAGCGGAGTGTCAACACAACACTACAACACGACAATACTACAATACTACAGCACTACAATAATACAATACTACACGACAATACTACAACACGACAATACTACAACACTACACTACAATACTACACGACAATACTACAACACTACAATAATACAACACTACAGCACTCTGCTGTCACAACGTCGCAGTCTAACAACAACCAGACTCCACTGATGTGTTCCTCGTCATTCTTCAGGGTGTGTTCCCGGAGGCAGGTCGCTAGCTAACTGTCAAGGTTTTCGTTTCAGTGTGTAGTCAGCCGTCAGCCCCGGTAACGTAAGTCAGCCCCGGTACGTGCCGCTCTGTTATGGACAGACCGGCACACCAACGTCCACTTAAAAAAACTGTCAGTTTAATGTTGTCTTGCTTATCGGCCCAAACCCAAACCGGCTAGAGCTAAACTTGACACATTTTACGATATTTTACGGTCTTTTGGTAAATTCGGCAGACAACTGATCCGTAAAGCTGCTCGTATTTCAAGAACATGTAAACTTTTAGAGCCGTTACCGCCGCGGGGCATGTCGGTAGCAGGAATCTGGCGAAACAGGAGAAGCGAATCTAAATTTAACTGAACTACAAGCCGTCCGGTTTGTCCGGTGTAACGACACGCCGTATTGAGGACTGACTCTCGGTGCTTCGTAAAAAGTCTCAATTAATGTTTTAGGAGGTTTCTTCGATCACCGACAAGTACGGACGCGTTAAGTTGACAGGAATTTAAATGCAGTTCAATGACGTGTCGTTCTGAAACGGGAGAGAACGGGACCAGGGCTAGAAGAGTCTGTTCGAGACCCTTGACAACCGGGTTGCTTTCCGGTTCGTTTCTCGGTCCGGGTTCGTCTTACCGGCGGATGCTCCACGCAGGTCGTCTGGATGTTTAAAGCCTCCAGATATTTCTCCAGTTCCGCGCGCAGCTCCGCCGACATGATGTTCGCTTTATTTAAGTATGAGGAATAGAGACGGCGGAGCATGTAGAAGAAGAAAACTACTACAACTACTAGTACTTCTTCTTCTGTTTCTTGTTCTTAGCCAATCACCAATGGAGGTGTACACCGCCCTCTGCTGGACTGGGCGGCGCAGTACCACATACAGAATAATGATTATTGAACTGTTTAAAACACTAGTAGTGGTGTTAATTGGTCCATCTGGTTGTCTGGTTGTTCTTCCAATCGTAGACGACGTGACGTCAGGTTGAGATATTTCCAGTCTGACATCAGAAAATGTCTCATTGATCTAAAGTTTAGATCAGTTTAGATCAACACCAAAACCTGACGGTTACCGTTGATGGTTTAGATTCTAAACCATGCGTTTAGATTCTAAACCATCAACGGTAACCGTCAGGTTTTGGTGTCAGCCAATCAGAATCAAAGAGCAAGGGCTTCTGTCTAGACCGACGATCAACAATCATACAGGAGAAAGAGATCTGACCGGAAGAGGGTCTGAGGAGAGCTTTCTGTCATCCTGTCTCTCCAAAAATAAAACCACGACCCACTGCTATTTGTCTTAATGTGTGTGTGCGTGTTTCTTTCAGGCTGCAGTGTCCAACCATGTCCACTTGGGGGCGCTGCTATATTATCTACATACATCCATGGGTGAAAAAGAGACCCAAAAGATCCTATTAAAGTAGAAGTGCTGATACTTTGGTGAAGTTTGACTTAAGCAGAAGTAAAATTGCTGTTGTTATTCAAGTAAAAGCAACGAACCACCACAGTTCTCTTCTACCCATAATGCCTTGCGTTCTCTTGTTAGAGGACTGAGACGTTGTCAGGCGTCTCCTCGGTTATCTGGTGAATGTTGTTGTTCTCACCTGGAGACCAACCAGCTAGAGGAGGAAACGTTGCAGAGGTTGATAAACCCACCAGAACATGCTGGCTGTGAACGAGTGAACTGTCCAGGTTGTTTCCATGTCTTTGACCCAATGCATGCTGGGATAGGCTCCAGCCCCGACCCTGAATAAGTATATAATGATAATGAATGAATAACCTTATTGTGTTTTCCAGTTTCGATTCCTCACTTCCTGTACGTTGAGGAGGTTTCCCTTCACTGGTTGGTCGCGCAAAAACAAAACTCCTACATGGAGGATTTAAAAATCTTTCTAAATCTTAATTAATAAAACATCAAATAAATGTAATTTCTCTGCATTTATCTAAAAACAGAGCTGGCATGAAAACAAAAAAAGGAAAATAATATAATACTGACGGCTTCGATAAAGTAAAGAAACGCTGAAGAGCATTTTGTTCCTGTTTGCACCTGAACGCAGCGTTACGAAACACATTTACCGTAATGGATGAACCATTAACTCAATGTGAGGCGAGGTCAGCGCTGAGCCACTCAACGTTATCACTCAGATTTAGGTCACAGCGGCATGAAAGGGCCAAAGGTGCAGCAAGGCTAAAGATGTATGTCGTCGCTGTCGGGTGAAAACCTCGTATCTCCAAAATCAACTTTTCAGGAAACTCAAAACCAAACCAGAAATGCTGTTTTGACAAATATGCAGCCTTCATCCTGTAACACGGGTGTGTGTGACATGTTCATGAGGTGACCTGTGACCTTCATGCACTACCTTCATTCCCTGACCTCTGACCCCTGACCCCTGACCCTCACCACTACGACCATAACCCTAATGTTAACCTGACCCCGGTGTTGTGCCGTTCCCCGGCGGCGTGTCCTTGTCTCGTCCTCGGTGTGTGTTGTTGTTATAGATGACTTGTGTTTAATAAACGTAACTAATCTATAACCTGACCACTTCCTGTAGAATGATCAAACCCTTCTGTGAAATAGGGGGAAATGGTGCATTCAAGTGCTGTCGACTTTCCCACTAGGAAGCAACATTTGACAACAAGTCGGGGAAACAACACGACCTGGCGGAGCTGTGACATCACTTCTATTTCCAAAAGGATTCTCATCTCAGTATTAAAAAGAAATAAAAAGTAGAAATACTTTCTAATCTTCTTGGGTTTTCTTGTGAATGCGGCCAAAGACGCCGCAGGGGAAACAAATTCTGGCACAACACCGGCTGAAAACACCTCGTCTTTCTATCCTCATGAGGACATTTGGTTTTCATCAGGATAGAAACACACAATAGAGACAGATATACACATACATGAGTATACAGGAAAACATCTTGATGTTATATTCACGTCGGTTGTTTCTCCAGGAAGGTAACACTCGCTCGCCACTCGCCAAGAAAAAGAAAACCGTTGTCGTCCTTGAGAGCAGAACGCAGCTTGTTTCCTTTCATCCTCCATCAGCCTGGCTGACCTGACATGAGAACAAAAAACATTCATGGAAAACAAGAAAATACACAATCCAGTCAGAAACACAACAACTAAAAACAAGCACAGATTCTGTCCCAGAGTGCATCTGTGCTGATGACACGTAGACCCAATACATGAGAACCTAAATGGAGGTTTAGGTCCAGAGTATCCACATCACTACATGATACATTACATGATACTGTGTGTGTGTGTGTGTGTGTGTGTGTGTGTGTGTGTGTGTGTGTATGTATGTATGTGTGTGTGTGTGTGTGTGTGTGTGTGTGTGTGTGTGTGTGTATGTATGTGTGTGTGTGTCTGTATGTGTGTGTGTGTGTATGTATGTGTGTGTATGTGTGTGTGTGTGTGTGTATGTATGTGTGTGTGTGTCTGTATGTGTGTGTGTGTCTGTGTGTATGTATGTGTGTGTATGTGTATGTGTGTGTGTGTCTGTGTGTGCGCCTACTCAAGTGCCTTTTCATGTTTCCTATTGATTGTATTGTGTCCTTGCTGTTGTCAAGAAACCCATTACAGGTCAGCTGTTTCTCCTCAGCCAATCAGACGCTGCGACAGACAAGAAACCTGAAAACATCGAGGACAGAACGACGGACGAGCGAACGGATCGACTGGCGGGAGATGAAAGCAGAGAGGCAGGAGGAGGCGGAGACAAGGACGAGTTTCATTCCAAAATAAAACGTCCACCATTTGAAAAGAATCTGCTCCGACAAAATCTATTAAAGACGATAAAACCTTGTGGGGAAACGAGTCCCTGCAAATAGAAACACTTACAGTAAAGAAAAATAGAGTAGAAAACGAGGGTATTAAAGTGTGCATGTGTGTGTATATGTATATATATATATATATAAGTGTGTGTTGGCGTGCAGGTGTCAATGTGTTGTCACTCCAAACCAATTAATGACAGGTAATAACACTTCTTTGTGTGAGCCTGCAGTCAGCTCAGCCAATCAGAAGTGATGTAACACGAGCCTTGTGTTTCTGTCTCAACTGAATTGAATCTTCATGGTTAATTCAAAATCAAATCAAATCACATTTATTTGTAAAGCCCTTAATCACCGTTACAGTCTCTCAGGCTTCACAGCACCAACATGTGGAAAATAATAAATGATTAGTACACGACATCCCCCAACCTTAGACCCTCACAGAGGACAAGGAAAAACTCCCACAAAAACCTTATTGGAAAAATTGGGAGAAACCTTGGGAGGGGCTACTCAGAGAGGGAGGGGCTACTCAGAGAGGGAGGGGCTACTCAGAGAGGGAGGGGCTACTCAGAGAGGGATCCTCCTACCAGGACCAATTTCTGTCTGTTTCTACTGAACTGATCATTTCATCACTGATCATCTGATTGATTTAGTGTTTAGATCATGTAGCTTGTTAGCTAGCTAACCATAGTATCTGGTCAGCTGACCATCACTGTCTTGTTGTTAACACATCTGGTTAGCACACTAGCTAACGTAGCTAGTAGAAGCTAGCGTTAGCAGTGGCTAGTCGTCCCATGTTAACAGTAACTAGTTAGCTAGCTAGCCAGTGAGTTCAGGTGAACTAGCTGACTCTTCTCCAGCTCCAACTCAGAGTGTTTTGGAGTAGAGACTAGGGCTAAAGACAAGACAGTTTACTGAGTCACAGTAACCTACATTTGGAGACAAATCTACCTGATCACACTGATCACTTTTACTGAGAACGTTACTGGAGGATCTACAGACACACCACAACAACCTGGTTCAGACAGTCAACTGGTTCTACTGACACATTACTGACTAACAGACTGATCCTGGATCAGATGGTTGGTAGGTTGGTGACTAACTTGTAAAGCTTCTCTATTTATGAGGAATATTCTTGTGATTTAGTCGTAACATTAATCTGTCAAACACTGAAATAGAGTCGGATTTGTGGTAATTAGCTTCCTGTTGCAATTAGTTCAGTGACTGAACACACACACACACACACACACACACACACAGGGCTATTCTTCCATCAGGACACTCAGCTCCCCCCCCCCCCCCCCCCCCCCCCCCGCTGCTTCCTGTGTCAGCCGCCAATCAACCTGAAGTCCTGAGAGACA
>JAXDDW010000046.1:1015000-1025000 GCA_034670385.1 Hoplostethus mediterraneus
TTTCATGTGTTGGTTTGAGTGATTGATAAATGAAGGTTATTAGGAATTTATCATTATTATCACGACTATTAGGAAGTACTGCTCAACTCCGGTCCATGTCTGTTTCAATGGAGCTGCAAGTTGAAATGCTAAAATAGTTAAGATACCTTGAGAGAGAAGAAGAGATGAAGGAGGAAGAGATAGAAGAAGAGGGGATGCTGACAGCTGTCTGCTCTGAGGCTGTCCTGGTGAAACAGGCTGGATTCCTGTAAAACCAAGAAGAAAGCAAATTACACTTAATTACACAGAAATCATAATTTCTAGGCAAATGAAAGGGTCTGGAAAACACACACACACACACACACACACGCACACGCACGCACACGCACACGCACACACACACACTGATACAGGGGTTGTGTGTAAAGATGTGGATGTTTCATCTCGCTGCTTTTCCAGCATCATTCAGCTTCCATGTGACTGAATTGAATTCACAGTTGAAAAGGATGATTTTATTATCCGTCCTGCTGGTTGAGTGCAGAAACAGGACATGCAGGTTATACAACAACTCAACATCATCACACTCTCATCAGCGCTGCATCACATGAAATGACTTGAGGATCTTTTTGTGCATCTGGTATTGATGGTTTATTTCAGGGTTTCAACATGTTTTATTCCAGGTCTAAAACAGTGTTAATGTTAAATTAATGTTTCAAGGTCGTCTAGTTTTATAACATGATGTGAACGTGTTGTTGATCTTCTCCTCCAACCAGTGAATGTTTCATCTCGGCTGCTTGTTGATCCACTTCAGATCAGAAATGTCCTGATAGTTTCGGTCCTAAGAGATAGTTGGAGCAGAAATAAGACCTGGAACAGAGACTCTGATGGATCCTGGTCCTGGAGATGCTGCCGGAGGTCCTGGACTAATATTACATAATTATGATTGACAAGCACTAAGTAATTAATTGATTAGGTGGCATATCAGTTTGCCTTTTATTCTAAAGGGTGAGGTATGGTTGAGGTATGGGGTTATTCCGGGTCAAATCAAAAGAATGGTAGCGTTGGAAAGGAAAATTGACAGAGATTCAAAATCTAACCTCTTTGCTATCACCTTGAAATTGACCTTGTGGATCACGTGACCATGATCATGACCATGACTACCATTTTTTTGAAGATTGGCCCAGTAGGTCCTGAGATATGAGGGTTCAAAGGTTGGCGACCATGCCCCTTTTTGCACAAAATCTCAAACTTTGGGGGTCCGTATCTCCCAAACCACTGGTCCGACTGACCTGGAATCTGAGATTTGGTGTTGTGGGATCCAAATCAACAAGGACACCAAGTTTCATCAAATTCTGAGATGGTCGGGTTTAAAATGTCTGTTATTTTGGGTGATTTGACATGGAATGACCCTATGGTTGAGGTACGGTTGAGGTACGGTTGAGATATGGTTGAGGTACGGTTGAGATATGGTTGAGGTACGGTTGAGATATGGTTGAGGTACGGTTGAAGTATAGTCATGACGCAGTGTGGATCTGGTCTGTGTGAGAGTTGACAGCCGCAGCAGTAAAGCCGTGGTGATGCTGTGATGCGTTCACCTGTCTGGTTGGGTTCACACCTGTTTTCCTCCCGGTGACGCCGTGGCGACACCGTGGCAACGCCGTGGTGACGCCGTGGCGACGCCGTGGCAACGCCGTGGTGGTATTTACCTGTCAAACAGGCAGAGATAAGAATGCATAGCAGACATTTCTAACAGAAGAAATCACTCATGTCTCTCTTCCTCTTCCTCCCGGTCTTCTTATCTGTCTCTCTCTCTCTCCTCCTGTCTCTCTTCCTCTTCCTCCCGGTCTTCTTACCTGTCTCTCTCTCTCTCTCCTCCTGTCTTTCTTCCTCTTCCTCCCGGTCTTCTTACCTGTCTCTCTCTCTCTCTCTTCCTCCGTCTCAATTCAAGCATGATTGTTATCTGATCAATGTTTTCAATACAACTGGGATCAATAAGAGGAGAAAGAAAATTGTAAATGCATGTCTTAGTTGTGTTTGTCTGAGAGAGAGAGAAAGAGAGAGAGTGTGAGAGTGAGAGAGAGTGAGAGAGTGAGAGAGAGAGAGAGAGACAGACAGACAGTTCATCTTAATTGCCTGCAGAGAGAAGACCACTGATTGGTGAGACTGTAGAGTTTGGATAAGATGACATGATCACATTATCTTTCAGGTATCAGGTATTGATACATGGAGCCGATATCTTGTGTCGTCCACCATGATGGATATGAAGCAGTTTGATTGATTGCATATTTATTATAGAACTATTATGGGATGTGTTGCTCCAAACCAGACAACCAGACAACCAGACGACCAGACGACTAGACGACCTGACGACCAGACAACCTGACAACCTGACAACCAGACAACCTGACAACCAGACGACCTGACGACCAGACAACCTGACAACCTGACAACCTGACAACCTGACAACCAGACGACCTGACGACCAGACGACCTGACAACCTGACAACCTGACAACCTGACAACCAGACGACCTGACGACCAGACAACCTGACAACCTGACAACCTGACAACCTGACAACCAGACGACCAGACGACCTGACGACCAGACGACCTGACAACCTGACAACCTGACAACCAGACAACCTGACAACCAGACGACCTGACAACCAGACGACCTGACGACCAGACAACCTGACAACCTGACAACCTGACAACCTGACAACCAGACGACCTGACGACCAGACGACCTGACAACCTGACAACCTGACAACCTGACGACCAGACGACCAGACGACCAGACGACCTGACGACCAGACAACCTGACAACCTGACAACCTGACAACCAGACGACCAGATGACCTGACGACCAGACAATATCGGTCCACTACGTTGTCGCTGATTCAGTACTGAAATGTACTTATGGAGATAAAAGGGTGAGAATGAAAGCGGATCAGTCACATCCTCCAATCAGGATCATTTGTGGTGAGTTAAACTACAGTGTTGTTGCTGGGGACCTCCTGGAGCCTGGTCCAGGACCCCTGGGGGGCCCCAGCCCCAGCTTGAGACCCACTGAGCAGAAGGATGTGGCTGGGAGCCAGCGGCGTTTTAAAAGCTGCTTCAGTTCCTCTTTATTTGTTGTGACACAGAATTGTTTTGCAGGCTGTGGTGGGTTACGTAACCTCGTATCTCTGTTTCTGCTGGAGAGGAACCGAGCAGACCAGAACACTGGACGGGAGATGTGATGACATCTGATGGGAACTACTACTACTAGTACTACTAGTACTAACATTAATACTAGCAGTATTAGTAGCTGGTATCGGCCTTCAGTGTATCTGCAGTCGGCAGATGTTTCCTCTGCTGCAGCGCCTCAGTGACTCTGATGGAGGAACGTCCCGCATGTCTGCCTCCACACACACACACACACACACACACACACGCACACACACACACGCACACACACACGCACGCACGCACGCACGCACACGCACACGCACACGCACACGCACACGCACACACACACACACACAGTGAATACACCACTGCAGTAGCTCTGGGATCTCGGTAGATGCGTGTACCGCCCGGGGGAGGAACAGAACAATAACATCATGAAGACGTTCATAATGTGTTATAATGTGTTATAATGTGTTATAATGTGTTATAATGTGTTATGACGATCTTCTAGTTTGTTGCTATGAGACGACATGGCAACATTTACTCAGTTTATTACATTTGGACTTCATGTTATGGACTTATTTCAAATTAAATGCACTGGTGGTGATCTGGTGGTGATCTGGTGGTGATCCGGTAGTGAACTGGTGGTGATCTGGTAGTGAACTAGTGGTGATCTGGTGGTGATCTGGTGGTGATCCGGTGGTGATCCGGTGGTGATCCGGTGGTGATCCAGTAGTGATCTGGTACTGAATGGTGGTGATCCAGTGCCGATCTGGTGGCGATCTGGTGGTGATCTGGTAGTGAACCAGTGGTGATCCGGCGGTGATCTGGTAGTGATCTGGTAGTGAACCAGTGGTGATCTGGTAGTGAATGATGGTGATGCGGTGGTGATCTGGTAGTGATGTGGTGGTGATCTGGTAGTGAACTGGTGGTGATCTGGTAGTGAACTGGATGATGATCTGTGTTGTTTCCAGAGGAGCAGGGCTCATGATCTGAAGGTTGTCGGTTCGAATCCCCAGAGCAGCAGGATGGTCTAAACTGGGTCAACCAGACCAGGCAGACATGAGAAGATCAGATCTGGTCCAAGAGGTGATCCAGACCTTTGGGGAGTGATCTGATGAGACGAGTTTACCTTCGTCTCTCAGAGCCACTAAGAGGCCTCCAATCCCCCTGGAATGTGTGTGTGTGTGTGTGTGTGTGTGTGTGTGTGTGTGTGTGTGTGTGTGTGTGTGTGTGTGTGTGTGTGTGTGTGTGTGAGTGATATCTGTATCATCTCATCTTTTCATCCCGGTCTCGGTCCTCTCGGGTCCTCACCAGGTTTGTTCCCAGCAGGAGGTTCCTCTGATATTGGTGTTGTTTTAGTTTGACCTTTACTCCCCAGGGGGTCAGAACCCTGTCCCCGCGTCGCCTCGGCCTCCAGGTGACACCAGCTAAGAAAATAACAAAAATAGTTTTCTTCTCTTGAGACAGTAATTACTGTCATTACAGAAACTCAACATCAACATGTTAGTGTGATTAGTGGGAGAGCAGCGGAGGCTGAATCCCATATTACTACACAGCTGTGTTGAGTACTCTATCCTGATTGGCTAATGAAGGTTCAGTTATGAACAAACTGCTGTTTCACATCCAAGAAGTCAACGTTGATTCGTCTCCTCGCCGTCTCCTCGCCGTCTCCTCGCCGTCTCCTCGCCGTCTCCTCGCCGTCTCCTCGCCGTCTCCTTGCCGTCTCCTCGCCGTCGCTCTTTCACCTTAACAGAAGGTGTTTTACTGAACGTAACCGTTAACAAACCTTTTCATGAGACGACGTGAACATGGTCCAGTTCATCTTCACCTTCAGAACCAGATCCGGACCAGGAACCAGGCTGAGTGTTCCTGTTGCTCTGATACTCTCTGACGTTTGATGAGGTTTAGGGCTTTGAGCTGTAAACCCAGTTCACACACACACACACACACACACACACACACACACACACACACACACAGTCAATATAATGGGATTAGACAACAAAGTCAAACTGTGGAGAAATCTGTGGAGAGTTGGAATCACAGGCTTCTGTGTGTGTGTGTGTGTGTGTGTGTGTGTGCGCGCGCGTGTGTGTGCGCGCGCGCATGTTTGCTCTTCTGCTTCAGCCAACCCATCAGAGTCAAACAGAGGAAACAGCTTCCACTGCACAACACACTGCCTAGTGTTACTGACTGTATTAGTTACTGACTGTATTAGTTACTGTCTGTATTAGTTACTGTCTATATTAGTTACTGTCTATATTAGTTACTGTCTGTATTAGTTACTGTCTGTATTAGTTACTGTCTGTATTAGTTACTGTCTGTGTGTCCCCAGGGAGACAGCAGCTCCCACACCCGTTACACTGAGGCATGATGGGAATGGGAATTGGCGTTTGCTCGCCGTGCTCTTATTCCTCCCATCACAACTCTGTCGCCCGCGTCGGTTTCATCTCTGCTGATTGGCTGTCGCCTCGGAGCAGAAACCAACAGCGTGGCTAGACTGATACCAGGGGCCGATACTGGGCTGGTATTTAGAACTGGGTATGGGCCACACAGATTACAGATTACAGGTTACAGGTTACAGGTTACAGGTTAGGTTACAGATTACAGATTACAGGTTACAGGTTAGGTTACAGATTACAGGTTACAGGTTACAGGTTAGGTTACAGATTACAGGTTACAGGTTACAGGTTACAGATTACAGGTTACAGGTTACAGGTTACAGGTTAGGTTACAGATTACAGGTTACAGGTTACAGGTTAGGTTAGAGATTACAGGTAGGTTACAGGTTACAGGTTACAGGTTACAGGTTAGGTTACAGATTACAGATTACAGGTTACAGGTTAGGTTACAGATTACAGGTTACAGGTTAGGTTAGAGATTACAGGTTACAGGTTACAGGTTAGGTTAGAGATTACAGATTACAGGTTACAGGTTACAGGTTACAGGTTACAGGTTAGGTTACAGATTACAGGTTACAGGTTAGGTTACAGATTACAGGTTACAGGTTACAGGTTACAGGTTACAGGTTAGGTTACAGATTACAGGTTACAGGTTAGGTTACAGATTACAGATTACAGGTTACAGGTTAGGTTACAGGTTACAGGTTACAGGTTACAGGTTAGGTTACAGATTACAGATTACAGATTACAGGTTAGGTTACAGATTACAGGTTAGGTTACAGGTTACAGATTACAGGTTAGGTTACAGATTACAGGTTACAGGTTAGGTTACAGATTACAGATTACAGGTTACAGGTTACAGGTTGGGTTACAGATTACAGGTTAGGTTACAGATTACAGGTTAGGTTACAGATTACAGGTTAGGTTACAGGTTACAGATTATAGGTTACAGGTTACAGATTACAGGTTAGGTTACAGATTAAAGATTATAGGTTACAGGTTACAGGTTACAAATTACAAAATACAGATTACAGATTACATGTTACAGCCAATTGATGAGTCATGATGTCACATAAGAATCAGAATCAGAATGGAGAGATCTGGATTGAAACAGCGTGAAGGGGATCAATAGGAGTCTGAAGACACAGTATTGATTAGAAGAAGGCAGAGAGAGAGAGAGAGAGAGAGAGAGAGACAGGGGGGACATGCCCCCCCCACTTCTGAAAATTGATATTTTGCCCCTCCCACTTTTCGCAGTGTATGACCAATCAGTTATGTGAGGTGTGAAAATGTCGGAAATTAGTTTTAAATGGCCAAAATGTTTTGGGGGAGGAGCCTCGAACCCCTGACCCCCGACCCCCGACCCCCGACCCCCCACAGAACATGGTTACACCCTGCTTTCAACATTTTCCTTCCTGACATTGACCGGTTGTGTTTGTGTGTGTGTGTGTGTGTGTGTGTGTGTGTGTGTGTGTTTATATTTTCATATTATTCCAGAAGTATAATTTGTATTAATGAATGCTTAAATGTTTCATATCAATTGAATGTTGAATTATTTTGTTTAAATCGCTAAATGAGTTAAAATGACTGGAATTATGTATCATTTTATAATATTATATTGGTATAATAATAACAATAATAGTAATACTTATAATAATAATACAAATTGCACATCTACATCCCAGTACTACATCAACCAGTACTACATCAAATACCCAGTATGTACGTAGGTGTATTAGTGCTTGTGTGCCTGCATAAGTAAGTCTGTGATGTCATCCATCATGAACCACTTATCAGTGATGTCATCCATCATGAACCACTTATCTGTGATGTCATTCATAATGAACCATGTATCCAGACTGTTTCAGTATCCTGGTGGAGAGTCACCCTCCACCCTGAGATCCCATCAGATCCATTCAGATCTAGTGGATGAGATCCCATCAGATCCATTCAGATCTGGTGAAGGGACGTGGTCTTGGTCTCTGATAGAACTCACAAATAAATGTGTTGAAATGTTTTGAAATAACTTAATAGTACAGCAATATATATATATATATATATATATACACACACATATATGTATACATGTATTGTCGTGGCAATTTAAATCAATTGGACTTGTCTAGTTGGTGAGAGCAGCTCAATAAAGCTATAACACAATATGTGTCTCTTAGGCCTTTAATGCTAGCAGAGCTGAAACTACACGGTGTAGCTGAATACACATAATATGAGGATGATGAGTAAGATGAAGGTTTTCATCCTGTTGTTCACCACTTCATTCCTTCATTCCTTCTGTCTGCCTTTTAACATCTGACCTGATCTGACCTGAAAGCAGCAAAGGAATTGAAATCGCGCACTCAGCATGCTCAGACGCTGTGGAACCCAATAGTACGTGTGTGTGTGTGGTTAGGTGGTTGTGTGTGTGTGTGTGTGTGTGTGTGTGTGTGTGTACTCTTGCATGTGTGTGTGCCTGGCGTCATATAGAATTTGAGTGGGAGGTCGCTAGCCCGACTCGTCTGTCCCTTTGATCTCGTAAGCGAGCGAGGAGGCGTGTGTGTTATTGCTCATTACATATACCCAGAATGCTTTGCAGCTTTTACTTATCCAGGGAAGCTGAGAGAGCATCCATACTGACCAGTACAACCACTATCCTTCTCTTCACAGCTTCACTCCATTCTTACTCCAAAGACTAAAAGATGTTTTCTGCAGCAGAGAGAGGGGTCACTCTGGTGTCTCATTCACAATCCTCTCATGCTCCAACAGCCACAAGTTTTCCAAATGCTGCTTCAGTTCATGACTTCCAGTTGATTTCATCACTGTTGGATGGAGAGATGAGAGTCTGCATGAGAGAAGCTGCTGTTTAGTTGAGATCAGGAAGATAACACAGAAACGACTGTCATCAGTGTTGGAGGTCTGGGCTGCACCAGGAACAACGTCTCAGTGATAATCTAGATCAGTGGTTCCCAATCCAGTCCTCAGGTCCCCCTGTCCTGTAGGTTTCAGCTCCAGCTCTACTCAGACACACCTGAACCAGTTCATCATGAACAGGTGAAGCCTGTGATTGGTTGGACTGGAAAACCCAAGCAGAGACAACATACATGTGATTGGTTCAAACCTGAATCGCTGCCTGGTCACTTAACTTAACTTTCAGTTGGTCAGTCAGTTAATCAGTCAGTCAGTTAGTCAGTTAGTTAGTTAGTTGGTTAGTTGGTCAGTTAGTTAGTTAGTTGGTTAGTTAGTTGGTTTGTTGGTTAGTGAGTCAGTCAGTTAGTCATTTAGTTAGTTGGTTAGTTAGTCAGTAAGTTAGTCAGTTAGTTAGTTGGTTGGTTGGTTAGTTAGTCAGTAAGTTAGTCAGTTAGTTAGTTGGTTGGTTGGTTAGTTAGTCAGTCAGTTGGTTAGTTAGTTGGTTAGTTAGTCAGTCAGTAAGTTAGTTAGTTAGTCGTTAGTTGGTTAGTCAGTTAGTCCAAGTCGGTTAGTTGGTTAGTCAGTTAGTCAGTTAGTCAGTTGGTCAGTTAGTTAATTCATTATTTGGTTATTTTAGTTAGTTGGTTGGTTGGTTGGTTGGTTGGTTGGTTAGTCAGTCAGTCGGTTAGTCAGTCAGTTAGTTAGTTAGTTGGTTAGTTAGTCAGTTAGTTGGTTAGTTGGTTAGTCAGTTAGTTAGTTTGTTAGTTGGTTAGTTGGTTAGTCAGTTAGTTAGTTAGTTAGTTGGTTAGTCAGTTACTCAGTCAGTCAATTAGTTAGTTGGTCAGTTAGTTAGTCAGTTGGTTAGTTGGTTAGTTAGTCAGTTGGTTAGTTGGTTGGTTGGTTAGTTAGTCAGTCAGTAAGTTAGTCAGTTAGTTAGTTGGTTGGTTAGTTAGTCAGTCAGTAAGTTAGTCAGTAAGTTAGTCAGTTAGTTAGTTAGTCGGTTAGTTGGTTAGTCAGTTAGTTAATTAGTAAGTTAGTCAGTTAGTTAATTCATTAGTTGGTTAGTCAGTTAGTTAGTTGGTTAGTTAGTTAGTTAGTTGGTTTGTTAGTTGGTTAGTTGGTTAGTCAGTTAGTTAGTTAGTTTGGATGCAACCTTGCTGAAGCAGGACTGGAGACACATCTGGATGGAGAGAAGATGATTCATCCAGATGTTCAAACTAACTGAACTACAGTAAGGAGGGAACTGAACCCCCAACCCTGGCTAGTGCCTTGCTCGATATACAGGACCACTGATCTGGTTAGGATATGGCTTCAACAGGATGTAAGACAGGGTCCTCATGATCATGGAAAACCTGGAAAAGTCAATGAATTAAAAAAAAAATGAAATTGAAATAAAAATAGAAAAAAAACAACTAATGAAAAAACCAAACTATAATAACCCTGTACCCTTAGATTTTATATTATCTATCTCACGTAAAAGCGCTTTATGAATACACTTTACTTGAACTGCTAATAAAGTTATTCTGACGTTGCCATGACAA
>JAXDDW010000046.1:1032500-1040000 GCA_034670385.1 Hoplostethus mediterraneus
CGGGTAAACGCCAGACCGGCGACTCACTCAGTCTTCCTCTGATTTATTTTGCGGTGTGTTCTGATGTTTGTGTTTCTGCTGCAGGTACGCAGACATGTTGACTCCCTACATGAACTCGGTGCCCGCCGTCATCGCCAAGGCCTCCGCCATTCACAACCCCATCATCTACGCCATCACTCACCCCAAGTACAGGTAGCACATGCCACTTTCACAACTTGGGTCAATAACCAATAATCAATACCAGTATTAGTAGCTGATCGTCGCTGTGTTGAATTAAAACGACAATAAAACCAATAAAACGGTTTTCAAAAGACGGGAAATGAGACATTCCTAAGAATCTATTCAGCTTGTACAGAGGTGGGTAGAGTACAGTAGAGTACAGTACAGTACTGTACAGTAGTAGTATTCATGGTCTCTTTAGCGTTACGGACCTGAAGACTGCATGTGAATGCTCCACTTGACCTCAATGTTGATCTTACAATATACTGAAAGGCATCATGGGACATTTTATTTCAGTTCCTGACTACAGCTGTATCATCCTGTACTACAGTGGTAGAACTCCCCATGTCTGTCATGTCTGAAGGCTGCTCCAGATGAAAAAGTCATTTTTATTTTTTATCACAGCAGCCAGAACCAGAACTAGAACCAGAACTGGGACCAGAACTAGAACCACCAGAACCAGAACTAGAACCAGAACTGGGACCAGAACTAGAACCACCAGAACCAGAACTAGAACTAGAACTGGGACCAAAACAGAAGTGGAAACAAAATTAAAATGACTTCCCTCTCTCTCTCTCTCTCTCTCTCTCTCTCTCTCTCTCTCTCTCTCTCTCCAGGGTAGCGTTGGCGAAGTACATCCCCTTCATGGGCGTCCTGCTGTGTGTTCATCCTCGTGACCTCCGCTCGGCCAGCAGCAGCTTCATGTCGACGCGCCGCTCCACCGTGACCAGCCAGACCTCTGACATCAGCAGCCATTTCAGACGACGGAGCACCGGCAAGTCCCGCCTCTCCTCCGCCTCCGACAGCGAATCGGTAAGTCCGGGTCCGTTTGATGGACGCCTGTGTGAACAGCGGGTAGAGCAGGGCATTAACTCTGCTCTACCCGCTATTAACTGTCTGGGTTAGGGGTTCAATTCCCTGGTTGTGTGACTCTGTATGGATGTGAAGTGGGGCGTTGCTGGACCATCAGGCCGGAGAACCAGAGAACCACCAGAACAAGACCTCGTCCCTCAAGTGGTTTAGGTGCATCACCAAATTAAAGCTACGAGTTACAGTATTGACAAGGCAGCAGAGTTCTGGCCACAGTACCTGGTCCAGCATCTGTTGGGAGGCGACTGGAGCTCCATGGACCCCGAAGAGAAGGTCTCCTCTGGTTTGCACCATTATCACAAACATTAGAATTGCAGATTATTTCCCTTGATAATGTAATTGCAAATCATTTCATGTTGCCAACTGAAACAACCGAAACAAATCCAGCCAATAAGGGAAGATGCCCGAGTCGTGGCTCCTCCTGCAGCCCCGGGCCGACAGGACGTTCGTAGTTCAGTTCCATCTGGATTTCTCTCGTTGAATACGTTTGGAATAATGTGAAGGCGGCAACTTGGGACAATGATTGGAGGGGATCACGTCCATCCAGGGTGCTGATCCTCCTTCTAGAACCTTCATTGGCTCAGTGTTTATGGAGCCATGTCTTCGGATGAGTATCCCTTGTTGTCTTGGAGAGCTTGCTGGACACAGGGCTGCGTTAGAGATGAACTAGTGATGGTTGTTTAACGTCAGTGGGACTGAAGCCGTCACAAAACTCATATCCTGTTTAAACTAATTAGACTAATCGTGATTAATATATGATTACTTGTCACAGTGTGCGTCTGTGGATGTGTATTATTGTGTAGCCAACAGTGTGTTTCCGTCTGCAGGGCTGGACCGACACCGAGGCTGACCTGTCCAGCATGGGCTCCAGGCCGGCCAGCCGCCAGGTCTCCTGCGACATCAGCAGGGACACTGCCGAGCTCCCCGACTTCAAACCCTCCTCGTCCTCCAGCTTGAAGTCCAAGATGAAGGGCCATGACTCGGGCATCTTTGAAAAGGTAGATGTTCCTCACCTGAAAAGTGGATCTGGGAATGGGAAGACTGGGAATGAACAGCTTTAGCACCGTTTATGTACTAAAGCCATGGTGGAAGTCTATCCTGCATTACTACAGTGGTCCAATGGAAGCTCCTCTTCCTTCCTTCCGTCCAAGATGAAAAACCTTGACTTGATGACATCTTGGAACATTACTTACTCTTTTTCAGGACGATTTATAATGAGGAAGGAATCAAACATGTGACCTTTCAGCTACAGTCCAGGATGGTCTCTGACCACTAGGCCTCCCCACAATACATTTGTGTAACCTTCAGGGTGCAGTCAAACCTCCAGCTGGTTTCCTCTGAACCAGAGAGGAGAAGTTGACTTGGTTGTATTTTAGTATCTGGTTGGTTCAGGTTCACACTGACCAATCACAAGCCAGCCAGAAGTCCCATGACTCCCCAGCAGCTGGTTTATTGGTTGAGTTTTGGTAACCTGTCATCCCACCAGGTTAGAGAGTCCAAACCAACCTGGTTCCAGTCTGTAACTTGATCTACCATGATGCTCTTCTCTGGTGTTCATAAAGCAGGATAAAGACTACTTCTATCATGACTACCAGTTGTACAGTCATCACTGTGTCAGTCAGTCATTTGTTTTTGTTTCTCCCAGAGTTCTTATGACACCGATGTTTCCATGGCAGGAGTCGGTGAACGAATAGCGAATGTAAGTACCGTCTGGTTTCTTTACTGGCATTCTAGACTACATAACTGTACAGATACTGGACCAAATGTCTCAAGTGTCATTTCTGATCCCAAGTCAGAAATGACCCAAACAAGACTAGATGCATAATCACGGTTGTTCCTGCGTCTGTATCAGTCTCCTGGTGTCGGGCGTGGCCTCCGGTCTGGTTCGTTATGTGACCCATTCCTCTACATCCGCCCCGACAGTCCTTGGGCTTTATTCCACCCTGTGGTGCACTCATCAGAAATGTCGGTGTGGACTAAGTGAGCTTATCAGCAGGATACGGAGTAGTGTGGTGTCTGTAGACATGGGGGGGGGGGGGTGGTGGGTGGGTGGCGGGGGGGGGGGGGGGGGGGGGGGGGTGAAATGTCCCCTGTAGCTTTTTAGTTTGAAAGTCAGGACTGATAACGCCAGCTGATGGGACCACACTTCCTGTTTAATCAGCTGATTAAACAGGAAGTGAACAGACAACTGGGTGATGTCAGCGATGCAGAGTAAGAAAGACCTTAAACTAAAACTAGGTCAATCAATCAATCAGTCAGTCAGTCTTATTGTAATATAAAATATTATTACTATTATATATATTATTATTATTATATGTATTATTATTATTAGTATTAGTATTACGTAATAATATTTCTCTACTTTGACAGAACAGTGATTTTGCGGACGGACACGTGACGAGAGGCACGATTGGCCGGATCCCGAGCATTGTTGTCACCTCGGAGTCCAGCCCCTTCCTTCCCATTGGCCGAAACAGCTCGCGCTCTACCCGGGTTCGGGTAGCCAATAGCAACCCGGGGGCGGGGTCTGGTTCCAGGGAGACCCAGCAGGGCTCCACCCTCCCCTCCGGCGGGAGCGATCCATCAGCTCCGCTCATCTGAACAAAACCACCAAGTCATTTGATGTTGGAACGAGTCGGAGGGCGTTTTCACACCTTTAGAGAAGAACCAAACCTGGAGCCTGGAAATTACCTCACTACAGGAAGCACAGTGCATTATGGGTTAAATGGGCTGTGAGTAAAGAAAAATACCCCCTGAAACACTTTTAAAAACAACTAGAGGTGATGTTCGTTGTATTCCTGGTTCATTTAGTTGTCAGAGAAGAACCCCTCTTCTCCGGGGTTGTCTAAAGGCATTCTGGGAAATGTAGGAACTCACTAACTGAAGTAAAAGTGGACGAGGCAGGTTGAGGGGAAGTGGGTTCACTCGATCACTAAATAACTGGAATATATTGAACATCACAGCATCCTGTAACTTTAACCCAGAACACAACCATGTGGCTTTTTACTGATAAATTATGGTTTAACCGAACCGCTGCGTCGATAAAACCAAGCTCCCCTCGTCCCCAAGTCACCAAAACTCAACGTAGGTGTGAAAACGCCCTGCTTTGTATTTGTCCTTTACATTAAGTGGCATTGAGACAAGGGCAGGTGTCTCCGCCTGCTGGCACAATCTCTCTCTTTAACCTTTAATATGAGATGAAATGATGTGTTGAGTGCTGTGTTGAGGCGGACATTGTTTTGCAGAGCAGCAATGTTTCTACAAGGTGTTTTTCTCTTCCTCCGTCGTGTCAGTGTTGCTGCTGTCTGTTGCTTTTGGTTTGTTTCAGTGTTTCCACAGTGTTTCCCTCAGCAGAACGAAATCCTGATGCTGTTGCATGAAAATATGATCATTCCTCATTTCTGTGGTTTTCTATGGTTTTCTATGAGTCTCACAATTGGAAATGTCAAAACACAGACATTCGTAATTATTCTGCAAAGGGAAAAGTCTGTAATTTAATTTTTGGCGAAGAAATTGGTTTTGTTATCTTTGTTACTGAGCGTCACCTGAGAGGACGATCAGACGTCCTCAGACACATTCTGCTTGGCAGTAGAAAACCTGTAACTCCATCGATCTCAGTTTCACAACAACAACAAACCAACAAACCAACAAACCACAGCAGCTCAAGGACCAAATCATTGTGAGAGCATCATCCATCCTGAGTCATGTGACGTACCAGCTGGCTGGAGTCCTGGCTGCCAACCCAAAGCAGACAGAAACCCACAACCTGACCAGTAAAACCAGTAAAACCAGTGAACAACCAAACTGACCTCAATAGAACTTCTATGTTCTGTATGCAAAACAACACAGTTCAATTTTCCATTTCCTGTGAAAGTTGAAAATCCAGCTCATCACAACAACATACTGAGGGCTGAAATCATTTTGTTCTCCTTGTTTTTTTAAATGTTGTGGAAGTGTTTCTGTGTGTGTGTGTGTGTGTGTGTGTGTGTGTGTGGGGGGGGGTAGTGCAGGTACACAACAGGAAATGTCGTTTTTAGGCATTTCTGTCTCTCAGGCTCATCAGGTTGATGTTTCATTCTGATGTTTCATAATAATTCATAATGTGATTCAATATCATCAAAATAAGATTCATGTCTGTCGTCATGTTAACAGATTTAAATACAGAAAGAGACTAAAACTGGAATCATTTCCTGAAAGCTTTTCTAAAGATGTTTAAATGTTAGTGAACTGTGTCGTTGCTTCTTGGACGTCTATATTTCCAACATGTATGTTTTGATGTGAATCCCATGTTGGTGTCGTACGGAGAGCCCAGAGGGACAAAATGTAGCTCAGCTGTTGACAAGCCAACCTGACCTCAGATCAGCGTTTAGTTATTTGTATTTTTAAACATTTCTTTAAAACATTACTGAGCTAAAATAAAATATATTGTGATGGTCCAACAACTAAATGATGAATCCTTGAGCCTTTGATCTTCCACTTGGAAGAGTTTTTTTATTTTACTTGGACAAATTTGAAAAGACGTTTTGCATCAATCAACAATCTACAAGAATTAAAACATCTTCATATATAACTTTAGTTTCCTCCAAGATGAATTCTGATTGGACGGATTCACGTCGACAGTCCAACTCTGCTGGGCGTCACTCCAGCCGACCCAGCAGGGGGCAGCACTTCCTGCTTCTTCTGTGACGGGTTAGGGTTAGTAGGGTAACCCGAACCCGACTTCATGTTATACAGATGTTTACTGATCCCCACGGAGGAATCGGTCCAGGAACTGGTTTAGTCACCGGACCTGAACCAGACCTGAACCACTCCTGAACCAGGCTGGTTTAGTCTTGCTGCTCTTCTCTCTCTAATGTTTCAGCATTAAACCCAACTGGTGTGTTCAGGGTGTCTGAGGATCCTTCAACCATAAAGTTCTAGTATTTCTCCTCTCAGATGAATCTCGTCCTTAACTCTTCACTTCCTGCTGTTCTGTTTCTTCTTCTGTCATTCTAATGGAGGTCTTGTTTTAACGAGTGTTTTAATGGAATAGTTTGAAGTGAAAATACTTTTATGACACCTTTGTTTTGGTTTTTAAATTGGTCCACCCACTCCTCTTAACATCTGATGGCTACTACTATTGTTACTAATATTATTATTGTTGTTATTTTTATCATTCTTCTTATAATTGTTATTATTATTATTGTTGTTGTTGTTGTTGTTGTTGTTATTATTATTCCCCTTGGCGATGGAGCAGCAGCAGGAGGAAGTGCGACTGGCTGTGTTGAGTAGTGTTGAGGTGTTTCATGTGTTTAAAGTGTATTTACATTATTTACTGTTTATTGTATTTTATTGGTTTATTGTATTGTTACTTCAGTGTTATTTAGTTTTCTAAATAAATATCTAGCTGACTGTCGTCACCTGACTCACTTTCCTTATACATATAATTCTATATTATAATAGTATTATATATTATAGTTGACACTCATAAGGTAATAAGTACTGGAGAGAGATACTATTATATAATATAATAATATCAGGTGATCTCATGATGCTCCATGTGAGCCACTGATCCCTCCAACCTTCAGCATGGATCTACTGATCTACTGAGGTGTGTGTGTGTGTGTGTGTGTGTGTGTGTGTGTGTGTGTGTGAGGCGCGATACTATCTGCCCAGTACAACCACAGTCTACTGGTTCCACTGGGAGCTGAACTGGAGCATCTGCCTTGCTCATGGGCTCCTCAGCAGCAGAACGTCTGACACCTCATAACTCCAGCGTTAGTGGAGTTAGTTAGTTAGTGGTCCAGTCCTACACCCCCAGACCTCCAGACTGTGGTCCAGTCCTACACCCCCAGACCTCCAGACCGTGGTCCAGTCCTACACCCCCGTACCCCCAGACCGTGGTCCAGTCCTACACCCCCGTACCCCCAGACCGTGGTCCAGTCCTACAACCCCAGACCTCCAGACCGTGGTCCAGTCCTACACCCCCAGACCTCCAGACCGTGGTCCAGTCCTACACCCCCGTACCCCCAGACCGTGGTCCAGTCCTACACCCCCGTACCCCCAGACCGTGGTCCAGTCCTACAACCCCAGACCTCCAGACCGTGGTCCAGTCCTACACCCCCGTACCTCCAGACCGTGGTCCAGTCCTACACCCCCAGACCTCCAGACCGTGGTCCAGTCCTACACCCCCAGACCTCCAGACCGTGGTCCAGTCCAGTCCTACATCCCCAGACCTCCAGACCGTGGTCCAGTCCAGTCCTACATCCCCAGACCTCCAGACTGTGGTCCAGTCCTACATCCCCAGACCTCCAGACCGTGGTCCAGTCCTACATCCCCAGACCTCCAGACCGTGGTCCAGTCCAGTCCTACATCCCCAGACCTCCAGACCGTGGTCCAGTCCAGTCCTACATCTTTCATAATCTTATTGTG